>JAADYB010000595.1:0-17090 GCA_023338075.1 Phytopythium litorale
CGATCTTCTGGCGTCGATCGCGTCCATTTTCCACGAATGAGAATGTAATATTCAACCACATTTCAGCCAATGATACGTCTGCGTATCCAGCCCACGTGGCATCGTCGTTCAATATTCGAGTCGGCAGCGATCCTTGGCGAGCCTTGGACGCACTCGCATGGGGGGCATGAGGAACACGCAGAGAATCTACGTGACGGCAGCCAATGCAAGTCATGGAGGAGACGAAGCTGCTGCTGCTGCTGCTGCTGCTGCTGTAGGTACACTCGTCTTTTTCTCGGTTTATTATCCAACGCGCTACATCAAATGCCCTGGGTGTCGCGGTTCCTCGCCCGGCACGCGGCGTCCGAAGCGGCGAGCAGCCTCCCTGCCGGTTCTACACTTGCGCACTGCTTCGCTCCGTCGCCACGCCCGCGGCGGGGGCGCAGGAGGCTCTATGCTACCTAATCCAAGAGAGACATTGCGTTCGATCCAGCGTTGCCTTCTTCTTCTCCTCCTTCTTGTCTTCGCACCGGGCGGCACGCGCTGCCGCCACCCACGGATACGCCGCGCGCACTGGGCGTCTAGGCGAGCGAGGCCTTGCAGTGGTTCTTGTGCGAGGCCTTCCAGTCCTTCTTTTGGCAGTCGGCGCCGCAGTAGCGCACGACCTTGCAGCGCGAGCACACGAGCGACGACGGCTCCTTGCACACGCGGCAGCGCAGCGCGGCCTCGCGCTTCTCCAGCAGCTCCTTGTCGTACCTGCGCCGCCGCAATTCACGAGGCGTTAGGACGAGGGCGTCGTCAGACAGAGGAGGCGAGAGGGCGAGCGAGCACGCACCCGAGCTTCTTGAGGTCCCGCCACGTCTCCATGGGCTCGGCGCTCGACTGCGTGTGGTACATGTCCTTGAAGCCCTTGAGCGTGAGCCCCTTGTTCTCGTCGCACTGGAAGTAGGTCTGGATCTCCTTGATCTCCTCGTCCGAGAAGGGCTTGCCGTCGTTGCAGATCTTGCTGAACTCGCGCAGCTTGTCGAGCGTCAGGCTCTTGTCCGTCGGCGACTCGAGGAACGAGATGAAGAGCCGCGTGAGCACGGCCTCGAAGTCGCGCGTGAGGTTCCCGTCGCGCCCGATCAGCAGCGACCGGACCTCGTTCTCCGACACGCCGTCCTCCGGCTGCTGCTGGGTCTTCTTGGGCGCCATGGCGTCGTCTACGGGTCACTCCACACACAGGCAGGCGAGCGGTCGGTCCAGTTGCGGCCTTGGGCGATCGAGGGGGAATGAGTGACCTGACTGCCGACGAGCGGCGGAGCGTCCAGCAACCTCCACGTAGATCCTCTTAGAAAGCATACCCTGAGGTTCCACATGGTGATCTTATCCCGAATCTATTGGCAAAGCTGCGCAGAAACCTGTGGAAATGGATGCATGCGCGCGGTTGCAACTTGCGGGGCGGCGACGTTGAACCGTGGGGAGCGAGCCGCGTGGCTGCGCATGAGCCCGCGGATTGACTTGGCGATTGTATGCGGCACGACGGACGAGGGCGATCATACACAAACCAAGACACAATCGGGCGACAATATCGACAAGGTTCAATCGTCGTCATGCTCCGCTCCGGTCCTCGATGACGCTCCACATGGGGCGGGACGCCGACGCCATGATTCAGCCTGCTTGAGCGGACACGTGGAGCGCGGGAACGACTCGGAGGCGCACGACGCGACGGCGGAACTGCTTCATGCGGGCTGGAAGGAGGGAGAGGCCCTTCCTTCCAGCTTGAGAATCACTCGATTCGGAGATGTTGGGCAGAAGCTTCGGCGTCTGGACACGGCGTCTGGACACGTGCTGCGCTATTGTGGCTTCGATCAGTGCAGCTCGACCGCCGAGCCACGAAAGCGGACGTTATTGGCTTTCACGCTCATCGTGCGCGTCTTCCGACGATGAAACCACGGAGGCGCATGGCGCGAGTGCCGAGCCTGTCGCACCGTTTCATGTCAGACCAGTGGTGTGGGTTCTCGGCGATGCAAGTGAATGAGGTTGCACGCAATGGAGGCTCGCATGGTCGCCTGCTTGATGTCAGTGCGCAACGTCCTCTGCTATTAGAGTTGTGAGGGCAATCAATCGCCATGCGGCAAAGGCATCCTTGTGGAAGAGTCTCTACGCGATCTAATACAGCAGTGCGGCACCGCTCTCCATCTCCCCAGTGTGGAAGCCGCTCGTCCCGTCGCGCCTTTGCCTTTGCCTTGTGTGGGTGGGTGGTCATCCATGCAGTTGCTGCTCCTTTGGAGGAGCGCGTCTTCGATTCGAATGGACCAGCACACGACACTAGCGTCGCTCTTGAGGTGTGGCAGCCACACATTGTCATCAATCCCAGCGCATTGCAACCGCCGGGGTCAATGATCTCAGTCGGGAGCCTCGACACATCGCTCGATGTCATTGGTCATCGCCCGACTCGTTGGAGTGGCGCAAATCCTGATTGAAACGTGCTCGGAGCCGGCCTCGACCTCGACCTTGAGACCTCGAGACCTCTTGAGGAACGACGCGGGGCCGGGCCTCGCGTGTCCTCCACACCGCGCGCCACCATCCGCCCTCAAGTCCGCCTTCCCATCCATCGCCTCCACGTCGTCGCCTTCTTCTTGCTGCGGCATTGCTGCGGTATTGCGTGTAAAATGCACTTGGAAATGTAAGCTTGAGTAAAGTATGGGCGGTCGTCTTCCGCCCTTGGAAATGGGCACACGCTTTTACACTCGGAAAAGGTCCGCGAAATGTGAAACTGTGCGTCCCACACAGACTTTAATGTGGCCCACACTTGCGAATCCTCAACGCAAACGCATCGGAAATTGTTCTGAAACTCATACGAAAGCCAAAGGTTCCAAATCGCAACCCCCTCGACGGACCATACAGTTCTCGGTACAATCCGTCCCGTCCCCCCTCTAAATGTTCTTCTTTTCCCCCCTCGGCGGTCTTATAATAGCGTGCAATCGAGCAATCCTTTAGAAAACAATGTAGAGGAAAGAAGGACCCGATACAATATTCAACACAAGCGAGGAAGCAATCGCCCATTTCCGCCAAAAAGAAGAACGGAATTGTGCGGAAGGCCGGGCTTCCTTTTCCCTCTCTCGGGGAAAAAAGGAAAGGTCCTGAAACAACAGGCGCTCACTATCGGACCGACTGGCAACCGGACAACGCCAGCCGCTGCTCGGCGCGGCGCCTCCTCTCATGGGCCTCGAGTTCGACGACAAGCGGCCGGCGGCGCGGAGAGGCAGCGCCGCCTCCGCCTCTACGACGACCAGCAGCGTGAGCAGCAGCTCGAGCGGCGCCGGCGGGGGCCCCGGCGCCAGGAGCCCGCTGACGTCCCACCAGGCCGCTATGACAGCCGCCGCCGCCGCGTACCTGACCCGCGCGCGCCAACAACTGCATTCGTCGTCGGCGGGCATGGCCAGCCGCTTCGCCGCGATCCCCTCGTCCTCTCCGCACGCGGCGCCGGCCTCCGCCGCCGAGCGCTCGCGCCAGTCCAACGTCAGCATGGTGTCGTCCACGGGCTCGGCCATGGTCAGCGGCTGGGACGAGATGAGCCGCAGCTCGCGCTTCTCGACGGCCTCGGCCTCGTCCGTGGCCTCCTCGGCCTCGAGCGTCTCGTCGTTCGCGTCCTCGGCCGACCGCTGGGCGCCGCAGCGCAGCTCGAGCAGCTGCAACCGCTGCCACGAGCGCTTCTCGCTGCTCAAGCGCTCGCACCGCTGCCGCCAGTGCGGCTACCTCTTCTGCCAAAAGTGCTCGCGCTTCCGCGCCGCGCTGCCCGGCCACACGCACAAGTCGCGCGTCTGCGAGACGTGCTTCCCCAAGGTGCTCTCGGGCAGCAAGCCGCCCGCCAACTCGTTCATCCACTCCAAGGCATGGGTCCCGCGCGGCGTCTTCACGCACATGCTGAGCTACCTCAACCACGTGGACCTGTGCCTCGCGTCCATGACGTGCCGCTTCTGGTACAAGCGCGCGCTGCTCGACATCGTCTGGCGTCCGCTCTACGTGCGCGAGTTCGGCGACGACGAGAGCAGCCCGCAGCGCGAGTCGCTCGTCGCCTTCCAGCGCGACGTGCACGGCATCGGGTTCGACAAGCTTTCGTGGAACAACAAGTTCGCCATCCGCTGGACGGCGCGCAAGGCCGCCGAGAAGAAGAAGAGCTTCCGCGTCATGTCGAGCCTGCTGGCGTCGCTGGGGCTCAGCAAGTACGCGCCCATCTTCGAGGCCGAGGAGATCGACATCGAGGCGCTGTGCCTCATGAACGCCGGCCACCTGCGCGACCTGGGCATCCCCTTCGGCCCGCGCATGAAGCTGCTGAACGCGGCCGCGTGCCTCGCTGACTTCAACGAGGACGAGGACGACATCAACGAGCGCGCGTCGTCGCTCGAGGCGTCGCAGTCGATCACGCCCGTGGCGCGCTTCGAGCGCAAGCGCGCCGAGATGAAGCATTTCAAGGCCAACCTCGTGCGCCGCGTGCAGCAGTCGGCCGTCCGCATCGCGATCCTGACGAGCGAAGGTGAGCTGTGCAACGTCGGCTCGGGCATCATCATCCACGAGGCGGGGCTGGTGGCCACGGCGCGCCATTGCCTGCAGGGCGAGCAGTTTGACTGCATCTACAGCGCCGACGAGTACCAGATCCTGGTGGCGCCGACCGAGTCGACGTCGCTGCCGCCCATGTGGAAGTATCACGCGCGTGCGATCCCAGAGTGCTGCGACGAAGAGCTCGACTACGCGCTGCTCCGCATCGACTGCGAGGTGATCTCGGACCCGCCGAGCGGCATCTACATCGGCGACGTGACGGACCGCATCATCGCCCGCAACTGGACCGTGACGAAGCTGGAGGGGACGTCGCGGGCAACGATCGGCAAGTTGCCCGCCGTGCCCATCGGCAACTCGAACAACGTCGAACCTGGCGACGAGATGTGGATGTTCGGCTACCCGAGCAGCGGGCACAACACGATCACGGTGCACCACGCCATCTGCTCGGGCACGGACTCGCAGGTCTACGACGGCGAGGAAGTGGACAAGGCGATGCTGCGCACGGCGGCGCAGCTGGACAACGGCTTCAGCGGCGGCGCGGCCGTGGACAAGAAGGGTCAGGTCGTGGGCCTCATCTCCTTCTCGGTGCTGCGCCAGGACCGCGTGCGCGCCATCAACATGGTCAAGGGGGCCATCGAGCTCGCCAAGCGCAAGTACGGCTATGTATAACGTGGACGCGCGGCGGCCGAGCGGTCCACGGAGGCCTCGTTGCGACAGGAACAACGGGGCGAGCGGGTCGGTGTGGTATGTATCGAAGCGGGCGGACGAAGCCGGCGCTCTTTTTGTCGCTTTCTCTCTTTCCGCGGGTCTTTTCGTAATCGATTAGGACAGGCGTCGCGTGCGTGTTCCATTGAAAGTATTACTGGTTATCACAGCAGCGTGGCAGGCAGGAGATATCGATCATCGCTCGCCGTGGAGTCCACTTGCGCTGCATGAAGGAGGCCCAGGCATGTCGTTGAAGGTGTTGGCATGCCATTGATGCATTGATGTGCTTGGCGAGGAGCTGTTGCACCTCGTCACATATTCGAACTTAATGGAGGCAAGTAGTACGAACCTACTGAATCATTAGGTTCGAGTAACCCCGACTGGCTGCAGGTTACACTGCTGCCTCAAACGGCGAATTGCTGTGCAGCACGAGCACGAGCGACTTTATCGGGCACCGTCGGCGCCGCGCTCGCTGCGTGGGGATCTCGGCGAAGCCTCCTGCTGCGGTTTGAGGCGCTGCATAGCTTGAGGAGGCGACTGGCAAGGTCGCAGGCCCTGAAGGAGGCGCGCGAGGGTCGATTTGGAGAGGGGGAGACGCCGCCATGGAGGAGACAGGCGGCGAGCAAGTGGGCGTGACGCTCTTCCCCGCGGACTACGAGCCCGTGGCGATGGTCACGGAGCAGGGCGACGAGATGCTGCACGAGTGGGTTACGCTTCGTGGCTTGTGCCCGCGCTCGGAGTCGTGGATGAGGGGGGACGCGAGGTGCTGACCGGTCGTGTGAATGAATGAATGCATGGCGACGACAGGGAGTTCACGGACGCGCAGCTGTTCGTGCACGCGATCCAGGAGCTGGAGCGAGTGCGCTCGGAGCGCAGCAAGAAGAAGAAGAAGAAGGAGGCGGACAAGGCGCCGAAGAAGGCCGAGGGCGGCGGAGACGTCAAGCTAGAAGCCGCCGCCATGGACGGCGACGATGTCGTGATGAAGGAGGAGGAGGAGAGCAAGACGGATGGAGAAGCCGCGTCGGACGAGCAGGAGCAAGAGGATGACGAGGTTGAGGACGAGGACGAGGACGAGGTGATCGACCCGCGCTTCTACTACCAGCCGATGGTGGCGGAGCTGCAGGCGGCGGTCGTGGAGCTGCACCAGCTCATCAACTCGATCGACCTGATCCGCCGCCGTGACTTCCTGGAGGAGATGCGCTGCATCCGCGAGAACACGGCGCCCAAGAAGGAGGACTTGGCGTACCTGATCGAGTCCAAGGCGACGCAGCTCAAGGAGGCCAACCGCATCCTGCTGGACGGTGTCGAGGCGCTCGCCAGCACGGTCGAGAAGGAGACCGTCTTCTTCCAGGGCGTCACGCAGATGCTGCGCAAGTGGAAGCTCATCGCACCCATTCACGGCAACATCCCCAAGCCTTTCCGCGCCGGCGAGCCGCTCGCCGTCGACTGCAGCTACGTCAGCGGTGCGTCCGGTGCCGCTGCTCGCCTCACGGAGTTCGTGCGCTCAATTTACGCCTCGTGTGTGTGTGTGTGTGTGTGTGTGGGTCTGTCGATTCTAAAGCTGGCTCAACGTTCGCTCCCATGACGCGGTCGATTGCCGACGTCGCGTTCGCAGAGGTGAGGTTCGACTGCGTTGGACATCGCATGTGCTCACAGCGACGGCCAACTTACGTTGGTGGGTTTAGTTGTGCCGCACAGAGAAGGGATTAGTTCGCGTCAAGACGCCGGACGACTTCATGCTGCGCACCATCCAGGTACACCCTCGGCTGCGCTCTTTGGAGCTAGCCGAACTCTCCGAAGTGTACTCACCATGCACTTGGTTGCCTCCAGCTCAAGCTCGAGTCGATGGAAGCGGGGAAATCTGGGACCTATACGCTTCCGCTGCCCGACATCATCTCCATGTAAGCAAGTTCCGTATGCATCGCTTCATCAAGCCTTGCCAGTACTCACCGCGCTGCCACTGTCCGTGGTTGTGCCCAGGTCCAAGGCCGAGATGGACCGACTGGACAACACGCCGGACGACCGCAGCAAGCTGGAGGCGCGCAACGTGTCGGTGCTGAAGGCCGTCCAGTTCTCGGTCTTCAGCGAGGAGATATTCTACAGCGCGATGCGCGAAGCGTTGCATCCCGCCTCCAACTGGACCGACATGGCTTACAGCGCCGGGAACTACGCGTCGTCGCTCAGCCAGTTCGGCGGCCACAGCAAGCCGAGCATCTCGGTGCTGCAGGTGCTGGACGACGAGCTCCAGTTCCGCGTGAACGAAAAGTATAAGCTCACGCTCCGCCTGATGGACGCCAAGTCGATCCCCGACGAGAAGAGCGACGAGCTCGACGCCGCCGTCACTGCTGACGTCGAGGTTATCAGCGATGTCGCGGCGCAAAACGGCGATGCTGCAAATGGAGAGCTTGAGCCCATTATCGGCGTCAAAGTCGAGGGTATGGACGTCACCGGCAGCACGAACGGCGTGGCGGCGCACTCGTCGTCGCTGGCGCCGTCACGATCAAGGCGATTAGGGCGGAGGGTCGACCCGGTCGAGAGCGACGAAGCGTTCTTGGCCGAGACCTGCCGGTACTCTGCGTCGCTGCTTCAGCAGGAGATGCGCCAGTACCATGGACGTAAGGAGATCACGCGGGCGCTCATGTACAACGGCGACAGCACGACTCACCCGTCCGCCGTCGGCGGGTCATTGTCCATGGCGTCGTCTGGGAGCATGGGCTCGTCGCAGCTTGGCGATTCCTCGGACGCACACCGTGGCGAGCACGCGAGTGGCAACGCGATTGGCAGCTCGTCGGGCTCGTCAGGGTCGACTTCGTCGTCCGGAGGTGTGCTGTCGACTGTGCTCGAGGTGCTCGCGCACAACCTGCTCAAGCACGAGGTGACCGAGTACCTGGACGAGCTCTCGCGCGTACTGGCGTTCCAGAAGATGCAGGTCTCGTCCTCGGGCCGCGTGCTGGACGACGGGCTGATGCAGCCCATCTGCGACTCGGTGCGCGGCGTGTACGTCGGCGTGCGCTGGAAGACGTGCGCGTACGACTCGACGCTGGCCGCGTTCGACCTGTCGATCGGCAAGAACTTCGTCACTGGTGCGTCCCGTTGAGTCTTCGCTGGACATCGTCGTGATCCAAGGTGGTATTCTAACGTTCGGCAACGATGAGCAGAGGTTCTGATCGCGGGCACGCGCATCCACCTGCAGAGCGCGACGACTGCTTCGTCGGCGGCCGCGGCGGCCGCGCACCAGGAAGTCGCGGGCCTCGCGGGTCTGCGCACGTTCGTCGAGAGCGCCGTGTGCGCGCAGGTGGCGTCGTCGCTTCATCGCGACGCGCTGTCGCTGGGCGTCAAGCAGGCGGCCATGGACTTGGACCGCGCGAGCGTCCGCGTCTTCAGCGCGGGCGAGTGGGACGGCAGCTGCATTGGCGATGGTCGCGTCTCGGACTCGCGGGCGGTCGGCTCGATCTGCTTCGAGCCGTTCGTGGCGGCCGACAAGAGCCTCGCGATCAACTGCACGGTGCTGGCCATGGACGTGAGCAGCTCGCTCGGGAGCGTGCTCGCAAGCCCGCCCGCCTCCGAGGCGCTGTCGAGCTCGCTCAAGCGCGGCGGCAAGTGCAAGGTGGACTGGGTCAGGATACCCGGAGCGAGCGACATTGGCAAGTTCGCGTGGCTGCTGCAGCGCACGGGCATCCTCCCACCCGCCCTCGCCGGCACCGCGGGCGCGAACTCTGCTCTCGCCAACGGCGCGGCGAACGGCGTCACTGCGCATAGCTGAGCGGCAGTATGGAGCGCCATCGGCGATGAACACGGCCAGCAGGCAACGCTTTGTCTCGACACTCTCACTTGCTCTTTTACGTGCGTTAGCCGCTTCGGGGAGTCCGCGAACGCCTGGATGAATGGAACAGTCTACCTACTGACGAGCGGGGCGAGCAGCGGGCTTGGCGCCAGTGAGGCGCTCGAGGATGGCGTCCAGCTGGTCCACGACCGTCTCGTAGCCGCCGTTGGCCACCAGCGCGCGGTGCACCTGCTCGTTGAGTCCGCCGGGTGTGGCGGCCTCCTCGGCCATCTCGTCGAACGACTCGTGCGACTCGGCGCCCGCCTGCGCCAGTGCCACGAAGAAGGACGAGATGAAGTCGCGCGACGCCTGCGAGCCTGGAGAGATAGAGAGAGGTGAACTCATTGTGTCAGTCGACGGCTTGTCACCGCACGCAGCAGCCTGCGACCCACGCACCGACGCCGTTGCTCTCGCACCACTTGTGCGTACTCGCGCACGTGGCGTAGAAATACGAGATGAGCGCCGTCATGCCCGTCTGCAGTGCACACAACCACGTCAGTCCATGACGTCCGCAGCTCACGACGCTCGCGACCAGGCTGATGCACGTACGAGGGTGGTGATCTCCGACTCGGTCTCGACCATGACGGGCACGCCGACCTGGGACAGCAGGTCGCGGATGCCCTCGTTGGGCGGGTAGGCTAGAATGGGTCCGCTGCGCTTGGCCGTGGCAGGCAGCGGCACGGTGCGCACGACCTGCTCGCGCGGCAGCTGCACGAGCGCCAGCAGCTCGTCGTACGGGATGGTGGCCATCATGGACACGACGCGCTTGCCGGCCGCGAAGTGGAGCTTGGGCAGCTCCTGGCGCGCGATGTCGGGCAGCAGGCCCACGAAGATGACGTCCGATTGGTCCACGATCTCCTGGTTGGACGCGCCGATGGTCACGCGGCCCGGGAAGGCGGCCACCAGCGCCTCGGCCTTGGCCCGCGTGCGCGCCGACACGTACGCGTGCTGCGGCTGCCAGCCACCCTCGCTGCAGAAGCCCGTGAAGACGGCCGAGCCGATCTTGCCGGTGCCCAGGAGGCCGATGGTCGTCGTCGCAGCGGGCGCCATGGCGGAGGATCAAAGGGGAGGAGGCTTGGAGGCTTGGAGGCTTGGAGGTGGTGGGCTTGGAGCGCCAAATCTGAAAATGAGCAGCTCCACGGAGCGACATCAGAGGATCGACGAATTAGTCCGTGTTAAGGAGAGATTTAGAGTTTGCATTTCCGGTGCAGATCGGACTGTTTGCTGTCTGGATGGCGGATTTAGAGGAGGGTGGAGAGGGTTTATACTAAATCGTGGCTCACGTTTGATGGCTTCCTCGCGACACGGCATGGCATGGCCACCTGGTGCGGAAGCAGTGGACGCCGATGGGACGAATGACCGGCCTCGTCGTCGCCGGATCGATCGGTCAAGTACCAGCCAATTGGGTTGGTGTCGTGCATTGCGGCGGCGTGCTTGTGCCGTTCCTGCGGCCCTCGGAGCCGCACGACAGTCTCCACAATGGGCTTCCTGAAACAATGTGGCGGTGGTGGTGGTGGTGGTGGTGGTGCATCTATGATCATGTTCGCCGTCCTCCCGAGTGCCCCGCGCCGTGTCTATCGCGCTTGGGGCCGCCGCGCCACGCCACTCGCCGAACAACAAACATCAACAAGAGCCGTGAGGGTCTCACGCGCCTCGGTGCGCGCTCGAGGCGCCGCCCCGACTGGCGTCCTCGGCCGGCAGCAGCCCGTCGCTCGAGCGGTGCAGGATCTCGAGCACGGCCTCGAAGGTCGGGCGTTCCTCCGGGTTGCTCACCCAGCACAGCGTCATGATCTTCTTAAATAGCGGCGGGCAGTTCTCCGGGATCGTCGGCCGCAGGTTGTTGTTGAGCACGCCGAGCGCCGCCTGGATCTGGCTCAGCCCCTCGTACGGACACTCCCTCGTGACCGTCTCCCACACGACCACGCCGTACGAGAACACGTCCGCCTTCTCCGTGTACTTCTCAGCCGCCAGCACCTCGGGCGCCATCCACTGCGTCGTGCCGCAGTTCCCCGTCATCGTCTGGAAGTGCGCGCGCACCCGAGCGAGCCCAAAGTCCGAGATCTTGAGCGCGTACGACATGTCGATCAGCAGGTTCGGGCTCTTCAGGTCGCGGTGCAGGATCGGCGGCTGGAACGAGTGCAGGTAGTTCATGCCCAGCGCCGTATCGCGCGCGAACCTGGTCCATCATATCCAGGGCAGGTTAGGCTCCGACCAGGTTGACGGCAAGAATCCAGGACAAAACGATGCCTACCCGAGCTGCTTCTTCAGGTCAATGACGACGTCCTGTCGGAGCACGTTCCACAGCGATCCGCGCGGGAGGTACTCGATCACGAGACATCGAGTCGGCGGCTCGAGACACGCCCCCATTAGCAGACAGATATTGGGGTGTCTGCCATCAGATGCACCACGAGCGTTAGCGAAGGATCGAATACTCCAGAGCATTAAGGGACCGCGCCGCGTACCGCAGGATGCTCATGATCTGCACCTCCGTCTCGAACTCCTCGAGAATGTCGACGGTGAGATACTGGCACACGAGGATCTTGACCGCAACAGTCGTGCCGCGCCAACTCGCTCGGTGGACCGTGCCAAACGCGCCTTGCCCGATCATCTCGGCCACCTGCAGCTCGTTGAAGTCAATGTGGAGGCTCTGGTTCTTCATCTTGTTCGGCAGCTTGCCTCTCCGACGAGCATGGGCGTACGCAGCGCCAGCTCCACCAGCCGCCGCTGCAACTGCTCCTCCGGCGCCTTGGCCAACAGCAGCAGCTGCAGCACCACCACCACCCGCACCGGCAGCTGGTGTCGCAGCAGCAGTGCCAGCGGCATTTTGGGCCGCATCGACAGCGGCGGGAGCGGCGATCCCTTCCCCGTCGCCCTTCTCAAGAAGCTCCACCTCATCCACGAGCGGCGCCGCGGATGTCCGCACGTACATGGGCGAGTGCAGGAACAGCGGGATCCGCGCCTTGCGCGCAACCTCGAGCTGCATCTGCGCCGGGGGCGCCGCGGCTTCGCGCACAAACTGCCGGTCGATCGTCGTCTTGAGCGTGTCGGCCTTGGAGGGCGTCACGAGCGGCGGGACGGCCGCATTCGACCCGGCCCTCGCGCGCTCGTGCTGTTGGTGCCCTCCCGCGCCGCCAGCGCGCTGGAAGT
Source organism: Phytopythium litorale (assembly GCA_023338075.1). NCBI lineage: Eukaryota > Oomycota > Peronosporomycetes > Pythiales > Pythiaceae > Phytopythium > Phytopythium litorale. The sequence continues at coordinate 12,197 of JAADYB010000595.1, forward strand.
CGCTGTCACTGTGCTCGAACTCGCCCAGGCGGTTCTCCAGGTCGGTGAACCCGTCGTCGCTGGCGCCGTCGGCCTCGAACGGCACGCTGTCGAGCGAGTCGTTGGCGGCGTCCGAGGTCTTCCGCGGCGACAGGAAGCCCATCTCGGCGTCGAACTCGTCCTCGTCCGACAGGTCGAAGTTGATGCGGTGCTGGTTGCGGCCCGAGGACGGCGGCGGCGCCGGCTGCACGGGCCCCGCGTGCTTCTGGTCGCGGTGGAAGTGCTCCCGCATCTCGTAGATGGTCGTGGGTAGCTGGTCCATGGCCATACCCACGTTGCCGGCCGAGTCGCCGCCCGCGACGCTGTTGGCCACGCTCGCGCTCTTGCCGTTGCCACCGAGCATGCCCGCGCCCGAGGCCGCCGCGCCTGCGAGTGTCGCGCTGTGCGTCCGGCGCCGCATGGGTTGCTTCTTGCCGTGCAGGAACTGCGTCGAGGCGGCGCTGGCGCTGGCGCCGACGGCCCCCACGGCCGCCGCAGAGGCCTGCATGACCTTCTTGAAGGGCCCGCGCAGCACGGGCTGGCCGGCCGGGTTGCGCTGCGCGTGCTGCTGCTGCTGGCGCTGCGCGTGCATCTTCTTCTGCGCCTGCAGCACGCTGACGGGCGACGTCGGGTGCAGGAACGGCATCGTGTCGGGCTCCACGGGGCTCGTCTTGCTGCGGTCGCCCAGCGCGTCGTCCTCGTCCGCCCACGGGTGCTCGCGGATGAACTTGATGTACATGACGATCGCGAGCACGAGGAAGCAGAGCGAGCCCGAGAGCACCGGGTCCATGGCGATCGCTCCACCGCCACCTGCCGCCTGGCGCGACCGACTTCGAGAACAGCGGACTGCGGCCGCCTGCCGACGGACGCGGAGGGACGCGCGGGCCTGGCGGGGACTGCGGGTCTCGCGCGCCTCGCCTTCTTCTCCGCCTCGAGCCTTCGCCTTCCTCGGCCCTGCTGCTTGCTGCTCCGGGGTGGCGCGCAATTGCTATAGTTAGGCGGTGGGGTACACGGGGGGACCGTAACCCGTCGCCCTCCCCCTCGTGTGTTGTTGTTGTTGTTGGCAGTGGGAAGGGGAGGGATCTATAGTGAACCCGAGACGTTTCGTCTTATGCGCGAGCGTACCCTGGCGTGCGAAGGTAACCTCTTCTCGGTGTACCCCTTCCCCCCACTCCCCACTCCCCACTCTCCACTCCCCAAGCCAAGCTGATACATGCGTGGACCACACCAATGATGTGGACCACCCGACCTGCACTTCAACCAGCTCACTCCATTGTCCACAGTCCACAGCACTCGAGCCATTCATGCTCCTCCCTCCCCCACAGCCAACGACTCGCCCGCCTCACGTGCTGCCCTCGAGGATCTCGTGCGACAGGATGTGGTGCAGCGCGGCCTCGAAGGTCGCCAGGTAGTAGCCCGACTCGCTGCGGCGCTTCTCCGGGTCGCACAGCCGGTTCAGCAGCACCTGCGTCATGATGGGCGACTCCAGGTCGCTGTGCACGATCACGTACACGAAGATGGGGAGGAAGTCGTCGCCGCTCAGCACGTCGTCGTCCTGCGGGCCTTCCGACCCCCGCGCGCCGTCGTCGCCCGCGTCGCTCGAGCTGTCGAGCAGCCCGCCGCGCGATCTCGACGAGTCGTCCGAGTGCTCCACCGACGGCGTCGTCGGGATCGACAGCGTGTCCGAGCTCGTCAGCACCACCGGCGCTGACACCGGCGGCGGACTCGCGTACGTGGAGATCGAGTTGCGGCGATGGCGGCGCGTGGACGCCTCCGCGTGGAAGATCTGGCGCTCCGAGCGGTACAAGCTGTGGATCTGGTGCGCGGCCGCCACGAGCTTGCGCATCTTGTCCAGCGGTAAGAACGCGCCGTCCATCTCCTTGATGATGTCCACCACGGAGCGCCAGCTGCTGAGCGAGATCTTGTCGATTGCGATGCCAAAGTAGCTCTGCGGCTTGCCCTTCAGCTGGAAGACGCGGTGGCGGAACTGCAGCTCCTTCTGCTGCACCAGCCGCCGCAGGTACTGGGTCAGGTCGTGCATCAACGGCACGCAGATGCGGTCCTCGAGCTCGTGCCGGATCGCGTCCGAGATGATCTGCTGTAGTTTGTCGTTGTTGCTCACCACGTCGGCGGACGTCAGGCTTGAGACGGAGCTCTTCCTTGACACCCGCGCGGTGCGGACGTCGCTGCTGGACGACGTCAACGGCAGCTGCTTCATTAGGCGCTGCACGTGAAGCCGCATCTCGTCGAAGCGGTGCTCCAGCATGTACTCTTGCACGCCGTCGAGAATGTCCCCCACCTCCTCCAGCAGGTTCTTCATCACTTCAGCGCCGCCTTGCCTCACCTTGTGCAGGAACTTGGCACACGCCCGGCCTTCGGGCGACGACAGATCGCTCAGCGTATGGTACACATACACGCGCAGCTCTCTCGAGATGGGCTGCGTGCGATTCCTCTGGAGGATGCCGACGTGTGGCACGTCCAAGAATTGCTGCAGCTGCTTCAGCACCATACCCTGCAGGAAGGTGATCGGAGTGGGGGCGACCAGCGACGCCGCTGTCCGCAGAAAGTTCTCCAGCACCGGTGCGCGGTCGTACGCAAGAGACACCGGCGACTTGCGCGTATCGGCGCGACGAGTGGGGAACTCGCACTGGGCGAGCCGCCGAGACAGGCGGGACAGCTGGCAATGATAGATGGCAGCGATCAGCATGGCAGAGCGCCAATGAGTCGGTCAACGACACGAACGCGCACCTTTCGAAAGAGTTTGTGGAGCTCGCGGAAGCGCTTCCTCGTGAACCAAACCACGCCGCTCTCAACGTCGACCACGCGGACAATGTACTCCTGTCCCAGTCATAGCCGACGAAGTGAGCAATGCTGTCGAGAAGAGTGCTAATGCTCCTCAAACGTACCATGTGGCCATTGCTCCGTGTCGGCCGTGTTTCTTCGCGGAAGATGCGAATGGATAGAGCATGACGGATACCTAAAGGCCATGGTCGAGATGGTGACCACAAGAGATTAGCGACAGAGAGTGATCACACCCTCCAACGCAGGTTGCGTCACCTTTCGCCTTCAGAAGGAGGCAATGCCACTCGTGGTCCGAGATGACGCTGTCCATGTCCATGGTCATGTCCGTCAGCTGAAGTAACGCATGGAAACGAGAAGCGTTAGGCGGCCACATCTCGCCACGGCGTTCACTGCATGGCGGTATCATCGCACGCACCATCTTGGATGGCTGGATCCGGGCGAGCACCATCGAGCGGAGCAGATCCAGCTCGTGGCTGGAAATGATGCCTGCGCGGTAGATCTCACTCGCCTTGGACAGCAGCTCGAACACGAGGTGCGGCTCGCGGTGGCGGATGCGGTTCTCGGCCTCCGTCAGGTTGAGCTTGCTGTGCTTGATCACGTCGATGTGCGCAATGTCAAAGATGCTCGAGCGCTCCTTGCGCAGCTCGACCGGGATGAACTTCTGGTTCATCGAGTCCGACACGATCTTCTGGTTGGCCAGCACCGCCGCGTCGTTCAGCACGGGTGTGATCACCTCCTCGTTCGAGCTCTCGCCGGCCTCGCTGAACTCCTTGCCGTACATAGTGCCATCATCCTCTGCGAGCGTGCTCGTCGACCGCTCCGAGCGCATGTCATCGCTCTCGGCGAGCTCGCCCTTGGCCTCGAGCTCTTCCTCGCGCTCGCTGTCGTCACACGCGTCTTCTTCTTCATCGTCGTCGTCGTCCTCATCGTCTGCTTGCCTCCCCTGTGATCTGCGAGCATGGCCGGCGTCGGGACGACTTCCATCTTGGTCGTCCTCGTCCGGCAGCTGTGCCATCCACCGGTCAATCCACACTGTTAGCGCATGCAACTCACCGCGTCCGAAGCGCTCAGTCGTGAGGACTCACCCTTAGAAAGTCGTCCGGCAGCGGGTTCTTGACGGGCAGAAGCCGGCTGTTGTCGCCCGCGGCGTCTGCGGGCCCGTCGGCGCCGCTCTCGGCCTCCTCCATGTTGAGCACGGCCGTGATCGTGTCCTCCATGACGAACTCGTTGGCCTCGAGCACGATCTGCAGCGACGCAGGCTCCCACTTGGGGAAGATGGAGTGCAGGATCTCAACACCGCGCGCGACGGCAGCGGGGCTGGGCGCTGGCCGCGGCCTCGGCATGCGCGCAAGCGCGGCGGCGTTGCTCGTCTTGCGCTTCGAGGACGAGAAGATGGTCTCCAGCAGGCTCTTCTTCTCCCCACCGCTCGCCGCCGAGCCCGAGGCTGCCGACGGCGAGCTGGCGGCGTCGCGCGAGCCGTTGCGCCGGTGGCGGCCCGGCTGCTTGCGCCGGAACAGCGGCGTGCCGCCGTCATCGACCGCGCCGCTGGTGCTGTTGCTCGTGGTGCTCGTGGCGCCGCCCGCACTGCCGGCGGTGCCCCGGCCGGCAAAGCCAGCCGAGGACGAGCCGGCAGAGGACGCGGGGGAGCGCGGCAGGCGATACACAGTGGCTGTCGGGAGGCGGGCGCGCCAAGGGCCGAGAGCGGCGAGCAAGCAAGCAGGAAGGCGTCCAAGCTTCCTCCCGCCTTCCCCGCTTTGATCTCGATCAAGATGGCGGTCAGGAATGCGAAATTCATTCGAACAGATATAATTTTTCGGAATGAGTCAAAATGGAGTACAATTAATTGAACGCGGAAATATCTTCAACACGTTCATGTTAAAGCAGTTGAGCAAGACAGACGTCAGCAAATGCATGCTCGGCATGGTTCATTGGCAGAACGACGACATGCTCGCGTCTCCATAGTTACTGTGCATTCCCTACTTTCCACTAGACCTGCACCGCCACACACGCCTGGCCAGACGCAGCTCTCAGAACAGCAGGCGCTCCACGGCCTCCTTGTGCGCAAAGTCCCCCG
>JAADYB010000596.1:0-17070 GCA_023338075.1 Phytopythium litorale
CGAGCGGCAGGTGTCGAGCGGAAGGAAGCGGTGTCGGATGTGGTGGTGCGCTGATTATGACGCCGAACGGTGCATTAATATGAAACCATGGGTTTCTACTATTCGGTCTTTACTAGTCTTTCCAACAACAATACAGCTGCTAATCGCACTTTGTAGGAGAGATGCGGTGACCCGATTTGAAGCAGCGCGACACTTGGCTCCAGTATGGGTTCGTGTTGAAGTGCGCGGCTATTTCGGGCGGCTCCATGGCGGCTGGTCGAGGCCGTTTCCTCCCCCTCTGCGCGGCGCCTGGTGCCGCCTCCATGAGAGTCCACTCAGCACAAGAGGAGCAAGCGAGTGGAATGGACGACGGTGACATTGCGGAGGCCGCGGGGGCGGCGGCGGACCTCAGCGTGCTCGACGGTGCGACTGACTGCGCTGCCGGACCGCTCGGTCGGTTCATGCGCTGACTTGGGATGGATGCTGTTCAATGGCAGAGCTCATCACGGACGTCCAGGAAGAGGCAGGACCAGGTGCGTCGTTCTGCTGGCTGCTGCCGCTGTGGTGCGTTTCGCTGACGAGCGCCTCGGTTCGTTCAATGTCATTCAGACTCCCCCGAGTTCTACGACACGGCCGACCCGGACGACGATGGTGAGTCACGGCCTGGGACGCCACTCGAGTCATTTAGAAGTCTCTGACACGCTTGTGGGATCGAATTGACGCGTGCAGGGGGCGTCTTCACTGCGGATGACGTTCTCCGCCAGTTGGACACAGTCACGAGCCTGTCCGGTGGGCACTGCAGTGGTGGCTCGTGGCGATGATGGCAGCGCAGACGGTCTAATGTTTCGGTGCCGGTCTGCAGACAGCGACGACAACGAAAAGGAAGGTCGCGACAGCACAGGATCAGAAGAATCCCCTTCGAGTTCTCCTCTGCAAGCGGCTGCTGAAGCGGACGGTATGCCGGACCCCTCGAGTAGTGATAGCCCTCGACTGCGACCACTGAGCTCACAGGATGTTGCGTCTCGATCCAGGTGCAGTCGGAAAGGAAGATGTCCCTGCTGACCAGGAGCCCGATGGAGTCTCGGAAGATAGTGACGCGCAGATTGGCGATGCGGTGATCGCTGATATTCCTGCGGAGTCTCCAGAGGTCGATAATGGAGAGCCACCAGCTCCTGAAGGTCGCGATGCTGTGGTCGAGGACGGCGAAGAGGCAGAGAACTCGATACAGACAAACGACTCTGCACTTGAGGATTCTACTGCGAAGGTGAGCGATGACACGTCTGGCACGGGCGATGGAAGCGCATCGGGTGGTGTCGATGACGGTGCTGCAGCTTCATCCAGTTCTGAAGTGTCGGAGGTTCGAGAGGAACCGGTGGATGACCCTGTGGCTCATGGCATCAACGCTCAAGATGAAGATGTCGGCAACGAGCAAGACTCGGATCTACCGCCTCAACCGCTCAGTGACAGTGGTGAACATGCTGCAGTTTTGCCACCACCGGCTCCGGCGACAGCAACAGTCGTGATTTCGGGCTCGATGGTTCCGGAGGGAGACGAAAACTCGGACGACTCGGACTCGGACGATGAGGCAGATGCCAATGACGGCGGTGATCTTTCATCCTCGCCTCCTGCGCCTGTTATCTCTGCAAGCGACTCGGTCGACGAGGACGACGAAGATGAGCTGGAAGTGGATCCCGCAGTCGCCGGCACCATCGAACCGGCCTCTCGCGCATCGATCAAGGTCTCTGTCGACCAAGTTGCCAGCAAAGTAGACATCTCGGGCTCGGAGGACGTCTCAATCGGGTTTGGCGATGAGATTCGAGTGGCAGCCGTCGTGGTGGAGAGCGAGCTCGACAGCTCTGCGATCGCTAGTGTGAATGGCAAGACGACCGGAGGCTTCGGAGTCGACCCGGCGGCGAAAGGGAAGCGGCAAGAGCGAACGAGCAAGGAAGAGGACGTGGCCTTCGGTATCTCGTACCAGAGCACCAAGAAGCGGCTGTCGTCGTCACCGGTGGAGCATGACGACAACTACTCGCTGCCGAAAGCTCCGGCATTTCCCGACGAGAAGGAGTTTGAGCGCGAGGTGCAGATTGACAGTGAAGGATCCTTCTCGACCATGAATGGTCATCTTCGACATGGTAGCGGACAGGAAAACGGCGACAGGCGAGCAGACGCAGATGACGACGACGAGTTCCGCTTCGACGAGGCGAGTGACGCAGTGGCTTCTGCTGAAGTGGTCTCGTTCTCTGCAGAGGAGCTGGAGGCACGAAGAGCGTCGCTGGCGGCTCGCAAGGCTCAGGAAGAGGCGAAGATGCTCGAGGAGCTGAAGCGAGCGACCGACGATGAGCGGAAGATGATTGAGCGTGCAGAGGCTGCAGAGCAGCAGCATCAGCAGCAGGTCAGCAACACCCCCAGCACCGAGGCAGACACGAGTCTATCGCTAGGAGAGCTGCACGGCATGTACAAGCGCGGTCTGGGCGACCAGAGCGTTCACTTCCTGGACGAAGTGACCGAGGGGACTGACAAAAGCTCTGCCGGAGCTGCTGCTGGTCCACCTGGGGCGACCAACGAAGGCACCAAGGCCAAGAAGACGCCGCCTGAGCGACTGTCCGTCATGGGGCGGCTGCTAAGCAAGCCGCGTGCGCTGACGGACGTGATTGTGGAGGCAGAGAACGAGGACGATGGTGACGACCGCGAAGAAGGCGAGGACGATGGCGGCAGCCAGGAGCACGACGATATGTCGTACGATGACGCCACGAGGCTCGGAGTGCGGTCCGACCAGCAGACGCTGCTCGGCTGCGACGACGACGAGTACGACGACGAAGACGTGGGCGGCGGAGAGTGGAAGGAGATCCAGCTGACGGAGAAGATGACGACCGCCAGCGCCAACAACGCCACTACGGACGAGGGCGTGCCGTCATCGCCGTCGCCACTGAAGCCCCCGCAGCAGCAGTGGCGAATCTCGTACACAGAGAGTGCGGGGTACTTCGCGGAGGCGCTCGAGTTCCTCGACCAGCGCGACCGGATCGTCCCGGAGGAGTTCCCAGCGCGGACGTCGTGCTTCTCGTGCCTCTCTCGCCCGCGCCTGACGTTCCCGGGGGCCATCGACGAGCGCGACCGCGTGTTCTGCATCGCCGCCACGTCCTTCGACCCATCCAACGACGTCTTCTGTCGCATGGTGCAGACCATCTACGCGCGGCTCGTGCCGTCGCCCTCGGCGCCGCCGCTCATCGGCGGTCACTGGGAGCAGATTGGCTTCCAGGGCAGCGACCCTGCGACGGACCTGCGCGGCGTGGGCGTGCTCGCGCTGCTACAGATGCTCTATCTGGTCGAGAGCCACGGAGAGCTCGCGCGCCGCCTGCACTCGCTGTCCCAGCACAGCACGCGCCACTTCCCCTTCGCCTGCGCGCTCATCAACACGACGCTGCAGTGCCTCGTGGCGCTGCGCAGTGGCGCGCTCTACCCCGAGTGCAACAAGCACGCGAGCATCGTCGCCGGCATCAACATGGTACGTGCGGCCTGCTGGTCGTCCTGTGCTCGCCCCTCTCTGACATCGCTCCTTGTGGCGCTCGCAGCTGTTCGTCGCGCTGTGCTCTGAGCTGGCAGCCGAGCTGGCAGCGACCGAGGACGCCGTCCCGGTGGTGCTCAAGCGCGTGCTCGACCGCGGGCGGCTCGATCCCCTCGCCACCATCAACGCAGTCTTTGACGCCCCCACCAGCGCGCTCGGGTCCGCCAGCGACGCGGTCGGCGCCAGCAACACCAACACAGGGACGCTTGTGTCTCCTCCATCGCCAGCGTCTCCAAAGTCACGGCCAAGCGCGTCGACCAACGTCGAGTTCACGGAAATCGCACTGCACTCGGTGGCCGACGACTAGCAAGCAGCTGCATCGACACGGGTAACCGGCAGGATAAATGACAACTCACCAGTCTCCAAAGGCTATCGCGTTCTCCTGTCGCTACCATTTGTCCAGCACCCGCTCCAACGCCCTGCAAGCTGCTCGGTCCTGTCGTCTCGACATAAATAGTGAATGGCATCGCCTCGTCAAGAGAGGAACGGCTCGTCTCGCGCTTCCTGGATCTCGTGACGGATCTTGAGCACTCGAGGACGCGAGTCGCGCCGCCCGCCTGCTCCTGTGACTGAAGGCAATGGCGACGCCAAGTCAAGACGGTCGTGGCGGCTCCGACTCGGTGGGGATGGCGACTCGGGCCGCAGCCTGCAGGGCAAACGAGAGCCGCGAGGTCAGGCACATTGGCGTGAGGTTACGCTCGCAGCAGTTCGTACGTTTGACTGGGTCGACGGAACGATCCGCCAGCCGCTTGCTCAGGCCTTGACAGCAGCGCCTCCATCTTTTCCCGCTCCATCTGCACGCGCATCGACCGTGAGTGTCGGCTCGCAACCTGCGAGAGCGAACGAGCAACGCATACCTGATCCTCCAGCGTCTTCTCGAGCGCTTTGCTGAGCGCGCGCAGCTCGCTGAGCGACGGGGGCGGCTTGGCGACAGTCCGTCGGTCTTCGTCGATGAGGTCCTTCTCCATTTCCAGACAGCCCTGCGCCATCCACACGAGCAGTGTCAGCTGGGCATCGTGATCTGCTTCCCGATGAACCCGACTCACCTGGATGAACTCGATGTCTTCCAGTAGTTGCTGTCGCTCCTCCAGCAGCGCCTCCTGCAGGTCGTCTTTGATGGAGTCAACTCGCTCGACAGTCAGCTGTTGGTGGAGCTGCCACGACCCCCACGCACTCACAGTGAGCCCAACGCAGCAACCCCATGTCCTCGACAGGCTAGTGGCTAACCTCGGGCGACTCTAGTAGCGTCGACACGGATGATGCGGACAAGGTCGAGCCACGAGATACCGGACGCTGCGAGCCCGAGGTCTGCGGTCTTCGGCCGCCGCTGGTGCCCGGTCGGAGCGGAATGGCAATCCCGTCAAGAGATTCTGTGGGCGAGACTCGGAGGTCCGCCATGCGTGGGGTCAGGAGGGAGAAGCTGGAGCTGTGCCGGTCGAGCGACTGATCGCTTCTGCTGCTTGTGCGTCCGTCCTCGCTGGCAGACATGACGTACTCGAGGATTTCCATCTCCTTGGGGGTGTGCTCGGGGAAGCGCGGTGACTGGAGCTGCAGGTCTGTGGCCAGCAGCTTGAGCTTCTCGAGCAGCAGCGGCCGACCGGGAGGCTCCGGCATGGGTTGTCGCTTGACCAGCGCGTCCTGCCGACGAGTGCGTTGTCAGACAATGAGAGCGAGGCAGCTGATGGATGCAGATACGGGCACGAACGCACGCGAATGTTGTCGTTCTGCTGCTGGAACTCCGTCAGGATGTCCACGAGCGTGGCCAGTTCATTGCGCAGCTCCTGCCGAGCACAGAAGCGATCAGAGTCTTGGATAAACCTCCGACACGAGTGGTCCTCGCACCTCGTTCTCCCCGATGAGGTAGCTGCCGATGCTGACGCGCAGTTCCTCCTCCTCTGACGGCTGGACTCGCAGCTTGAGCTCGTCCCACAGCAGTTTGCGCATGCGGAAGCTCTCACTCGCCATCTCCCGCTTCGCGCCTGGCACTCAAGCCGTCTTTCGCGACGGCGACAACCCACCGCGATGGGTCTTCCTGTTGCGTCTGTCCGATCGATCGATCGCTCAGACCACCGCCTTCTCCTTCACGGCGATATATTTGCCCAGGACTCCATCCCGCCCGCGATATTATTAGCCAGACCAGACGACACCTGCGGCTTCTTGAAGCTGGCACTTCACCGCGCGCCGGTGAGCGCCTATGAGCTGACGTGGACGACCAACGGACTGTGACTCCACACCTGGCATTGCGACTCGTCTCCGTCTCGCTTGAGCTGGCCGAAGACGGTCACGACGAACACGCCCTCGGACAGGAACATGAACTGCACCTCATGCTGACTCTGCATCGAGCCGGCCCCCCACTCGACCTGCTTCTCCACCATCCCGACAGCGAACACGTGCTCGTCCAGCGGGCCTCCATCGACCGCATCGCCGTCACGAGCAACTCGCACCGCAATATCTGCCGTGTCAGCGGCGCCAGGCTCTCCTCGGCGCACCGTCACTTTGATCGGCACGAGCTCCAGCAGCTTCGCATGCACTCGTGAGCGCATCGACGATCGCAGTCGAGGCGCGTCCATGAATGAGAATCCGGCAGGAGTGTTGCGTGCGTCTGCATCTCCTCCGACACTACTGGAGTCTGTGGCGCTGGTGCTGTTCGCCACCGCGAATTGAAAGCACAGCGGCGGCCGTGACAGCTCGATGAGAACGTCCTTGACGCTGTCGCTCGCCCACATGCTGTCGCGCACCACGAGGTGTCCCTTCGTCCCAAAGTACGTTTGCCACTCCAGCTCAACGAGCTCATTGATCACCGCGGCGAGCGGTCGACCGGCGGCCTCGAGCGCTATAAGGCGTGGGACCTCGATGACCACGCGCTTGGACGACTTCCGGCTGATGTCGACTTCGCAGCGCTCCGGTCTCTGCTGCGACTCGCTGTCGATACCACAGGTTGCTCGCCGCTGGAACCGAAGCGTGAAGACCGTCTCGGTTGGATTCACGATCTGAATCACGATCAAACAGTGCGAATGGTCCATCGTCCGTGGTGCCTTCGCTGCCTCTCGAACCAGCACGCGCTCGGAACAGCTCGGGGCGAGCCAAACGGAGGCTATGGCGAGCGACGGCAGCGCCACAGTCTCGACCGTCAGCTTGCTCTCGCGCAGGAATTCGGACGGAACCGCCTCGGAGTCGCCCACGACATCGCTCCCGATGGCAGTGTCGCCGTAGATGACGCTCCACTCGAGCTGCTCGTCCTCGTCACTGTCCGCGGCTTCGTCCAAGTCGCTCACGTTCTGCTTGAGCCGCACGGTGAATGGGACCCGGACGATCTCGCCACTAGCCAGCGGCAGCAGCGGCCCATTGCCCAAGTCGCACTGCACCACCGTGCGATCCGTCTCCACGACAGTCGTCGACGCCAGGTCACTGCCTGGTATCAGATTGTTCAGCACCACAACAGTCTTGCGAACCAGCCCCCGCTTCCGGATGGCAACGGCGACGCGGACACTGCGGATGACGCGCTGCCCAGTGTTGCGCACGCGGAGCTCGCAGCGTTTCGTCTCGCTCGAGTACATGGTGACGCGCGCGTTGGTCCCTTGTCGGTCTCTCGCCACCTCCCTCTCCGCCTCCGCCATCGACCCGATCTCGACAAGCGACAACGCGGCCAGTGGGAGCTCTTCCACCACTCGAAGCGTCAGACGTGAGGAAGGACCCAGCGCGAACGAAGTCCGCACGTTCAGCGCTCGGATGAAGCACCCCACGACCCGGAAACTCCCAGTGCACAGCGGCCGGATACCCAGCACCACCGTCTTGCTCTTCTCGTACGGCGCCAGCGTCAGAGAGCACGGGTAGCACTCGACGTCGTTGGAGCTGACGCTGACATCACAAGTCGGGTCGTCGTCTTCGCTCGCGTGCGTCACCCACGCACTCATTTGCTGGACCTCAACGGCGACGCCCAGCGGGTTCGTCAGCACCACTTGGATCTCCACCTTCTCACGCAGCGGGAAGGCTCGCTCGTGCAGCGCGTCCCAGTTCTCGTCCGCTGCATTGGCGTCGCCTCCCGCCTTCCTCTTCCTCTCCAGCTGCTGCTTCTCGAAGGGAGAGTAGAAGAAGTCCGACTTTGCCGCCGCACCTCCTGCTGCGTTGGCACCGCCGTACTGCTCGAGCGTCCGAGCGCGACTCAACAGCGGGGCGTCCAGCTTGTGGACCGCCTTGAAGCGGTCGACGCGGAGGAAGGTCAGGAGCTTGGCCTGCTCGCGAGGACGAAGCGTCCCGCACTCGGTCTCGAGCACCGACAAGAGCTTCTTCTCCATCCTGACCACCTCGTCTCGCGACCGCAGGTTCCACACGGGCCGCACTGCTGACAGGTCGAACAGCGCGTGCTGCTGCTTTGCGCCAGAAGACCTGAGCCCAATGCTCGAGGTGCCTGCGTCGGTGCTGCTGGACTCCGTCTCGCTGGTCGACCGCTCCGAGAGCAGATCCCTGGACGAACTGTTGAGCTGGCCAACTGCGCCGAGCTGGTCGGCCGAGCCGGCGGGCGAGCCCATCGAGAAGGGCCCGCCGTTCCCGCTGCTCGTACTCAACGGCGTGCTGGCGTTGCTCGAGTTGCTCGTGCCGAAGCCGTGCGAGTGGCCGCCGTGCGCGAACGAGACGAACGCAGGTGAGGCCTTGGTGGATATCGCGTTCACCGCCGCGGATAGCTGCTGCCTTGGCGTGGCCAGCATGCGCGGGGTGTTCGCGATGGTCGAGGACAGCGACGCCGCGGCGGACGACATGGTCGACGACGGAGAAGCCGCGAGGGAGAAGTAACGCTTCGTCTTCGTCTCCAGACTCGGCGGCGGCGTGAAGTACACGCTGGTCTTGGCGTACAGACCGGCGCCATCGGGCAAGGCGGACGCCGCTCGACTGGCCGCTGCAGGCCACTGCAGGCTCTCGATGGGCGACGATAGCGACAGACGCCCCAGCAGATCGGTCGCAGAGTCTGTTCCCTTGCCAGTCGTCGACGGTGGCGCAATGCTGTCGCACCACGACAGCATCTCGAGCAGCTGGAGCGCATACTTGCCGGTCAGTAGCGCGTCTCCGAGCATCTTGGCGATCGCGAGGAGCTGGCGGAGCACGTGGAAGCGCACGACCAGCCACGAGTCGTCTGGGACGGCGCTCCGTCCATCTGCTGTGGGTTTGTTGGCCTTCATTCGGTGGTGCATGGTCGAGACTTGCCACCTCGCGGAGCTGTCGGCGGTCCGGTCGCTGTGGATGCCGAGCCGCGCGGCGGCGATTCGCTCCAGCAGCAGAGCGGCCTGCAGGTCCTTTTGCCGCTGAGGCGCCGTCTCTGGGGACAGCGGGTTCGTCGCGACCGAGTTGGAGTGGTTCGAGCTCCGGGACAGGAGCACCGAGACGGCGTCGTGGAGGAAGAAGGCCATGCGTCGTCGGTGCCCGAGCAGCTCGAGCATGCGGCTTCCCTGGACGAGGAACTCGACTTGCCGCTGGGCCGGCAGCTCCGGGAAGAGCGCCAGCCCGCGGTCAAGGGCGTCCCAGAGCAGGCGCTTGACCCAGATGCTCTCGTGGACGCGGTCGATCCCCGAGGGCGGCGTCGGCCCTGCACCCGCCGTCGTCGACGCCGGAGAGGACAGCTGGATCGCGACAGCGACGTAGTACCAGCCGACCTTCTCGATGAGCGCGCACTCCAGCTCGCTCGTGCCTGCGCGCGCGTACAGCGCCACGGCCTCGGACGTCTTCTCGACGATCTCGACGACGAACCGGTCCTTGGCCTCCAGGTACAGGCAGAAGATATAGCCCTCGAGCGCGGCGGCGAGCCAGAGCGCGTCGCCAGCCGCGCCTCCGCTGCGCCGCTCCTCCTCCCGCAGCAGGTCGATCGCGGCGAGGTAGTGCTCGACGGCGTCGGGCAGGCAGCCGACCATGACCGAGTAGTCGCCGAAGAGCTTCCGCTGCCGCGCGATCTGCCGCTTGCGGCTGCGCGCGTCCCCGGCTGACGCGGTGAGCGACGAGGAGGAGAGCGACGGCCCGCTGCCGGCGGCCAGGAGTGGCATGGGTCCGTTATGCTGCGTCTGAGCCTGCGCGGGCTCGACGTTCGTGTCGAGCAGGAAGCTAGCGGGGTCGGCTGCTGCTGCTGCGGCGGAGGAGCCAAGCGCAAAGGGCTGCGACTGCTGCAGCTGCTGGTGCTGGCGCATGGCGGCGCGCACGGCACCCTCTAGCGACAGCAGGATGGTGACGGCGAGCGTGTCGAGCACGACGCGCAGGTGGACGCTGACGGTGGACTCCCCGTCGCCGAGGTCGTGCAGCGCCGGGAAGAGCACGAGGTCGGGGACGGCGCCGCACTCGTCGACCGTGGCGCGGTCGAAGCGTGGCTCGAAGGCGAAGCACTTGTGCACGAGCATGCCGGGCATGTGCGCGAGCGACTGCGCGAACTGGTCGTACGCGGCGCGCAGGCTGGGCGTGGCGGGGCAGTGGCAGACGCCGAGCACGCCCAGCGGGCGGCTGCTCGCGGCCGCGTCCTCCCCGTCCACGTTGGCCAGCCGCTCGGTCGTGGCCACGAAGCGGAAGCGCAGCGCGCCCGGCCCGCGCCACGAGAAGCTGCGGAACGGCGACAGCTCGGCCGCGTACGCGCCGGGCCGCGACAGACTCGCCAGCGGCAGCTCGGCGTGCGCGCGCAGCAGCCGCAGGTACGCGGCCAGCGCCTCGGGGGACGTGCCGCCCACGGGCGCCACGTACACGAGCAGCTCGGCGTTGCGCGTCCACCTGGGCGGCGACGGCGGCATGTTGCGTGGCGGTGGTCGTGTGGGAATGGTATCATGCATCCGATCGGCGATCAGGTGTAGCTCTTCGGGTTTGTAGCGCGTTAGGTTCTAAAGTGACTTGTGGAATGTATGCTGAGGGGTCGAGCGCGTCGGTTAAGCGTTGCGACGCGACTCGCCAGGACACTTTCGGCGACGCCAAGAAGGCCGAGAAGCAGGACGGAAGGCAGGGAGATGGAGGGCGAGGCGGCGGCGCTGTACGTGCCGCTCCGGAAGCGGCGCGCGCAGCAGGAAGAGAAGCTGCGCAAGCGGCGGCGCGCGCTGCAGGAGCGGATCCGGCTGGCGCGCGAGAGCGAGAGCGAGAGCGGCGAGGACGGCGACGATGGGAAGGGAGACGCGCGGAAGGAGGCGACGACGGAGGAGGACCCGGCGAGCGACCGCGAGGGCGGTGCGGGCGTGCAGCGGTCCAGCGTGAGCCTGCTGGACCAGGCGTACGAGCTGCGCAAGCGGCTGGAGGCCGAGGGCGTGAACCAGGCCAAGGCGCAGAAGGACACGCAGGAGATCAACATGCTCAAGGAGGCCAGCTACGTGCAGAAGGCGGCGCTGGTGTCGGCCCACGAGCGCGCAGAGGGCATCCGCTACAAGGAGCCCATGAAGACAACGTGGCGGCCGCCGCGCGCGGTCGCGGACCTGACCGAGGACGAGCGCGACGCCGTGCGCAAGAAGTGGCACATTTTGGTGGACGGAGACGACGTGCCGCCGCCCATCAAGTCGTTCGAGGGCATGCGGTTCCCGCCGCCGATCCTGGCGGCGCTCAGGGCCAAGAACATCCTGCGGCCCACGCCCATCCAGGTGCAGGCCATCCCGTGCATCCTGGCGGGCCGCGACCTCATCGGCATCGCGTTCACGGGCTCGGGCAAGACGGTGGCCTTCACGCTGCCGCTCGTCATGCTGGCGCTCGAGGAGGAGAAGAAGATGCCCATCGTCGGCCGCGAGGGGCCCTTTGGCATCATCGTCGGGCCCTCGCGCGAGCTCATGCGCCAGACCTTCGACGTCGTCACGCACTTCACCTCGCACCTCTTCCGCGCCGGCTACCCGGAGCTGCGCGGCCTGCTCTGCATCGGCGGAGAGGACAAGCGCGAGCAGTCCGAGCTGCTCTCTCGGCGTGGCGTGCACATCGTTGTGGCCACGCCCGGCCGGCTGAATCACTTCCTCAAGCTCAAGGAGATGAACCTGCGCCTGTGCAAGTACATTTGCCTGGACGAGGGCGACCGCATGCTCGACCTGGGCTTCGACGAGGAGGTCGCGACGACGTTCAACCACTTCTCGGGCCAGCGGCAGACGCTGCTGTTCTCGGCCACCATGCCGCAGAAGTTCCAGGACTTCGCCAAGGACGTGCTCGTGAGCCCCGTGCTCGTGAACGTCGGCCGCGCGGGAGCGGCCAACCTGGACGTGATCCAGGAGGTCGAGTACGTCAAGCAGGACGCCAAGATCGTGTACCTGCTCGAGTGTCTGCAGAAGACGGCGCCGCCCGTGGTCATCTTCTGCGAGCGCAAGGGCGACGTGGACGACATCCACGAGTACCTGATCCTCAAGGGCGTCGGCGCCGCGTCGATCCACGGCGGGAAGGACCAGGCGGAGCGTAACGAGGCGATCGACGAGTTCAAGAGCGGGCGGAAGGACGTGCTGATCGCCACGGACGTGGCCGCCAAGGGCCTCGACTTCCCCGACATCAAGCACGTCATCAACTTCGACATGCCCGCCGAGATCGAGAACTACGTGCACCGCATCGGGCGAACCGGTCGGTGCGGCAAGACGGGCGTGGCCACCACGTTCATCAACAAGAGCGTCCCGGAGAGCGCGCTGCTGGACCTCAAGCACCTGCTGATCGAGGCCAAGCAGACCGTGCCACCCGTGCTGCGCGCGCTCGAGGACCCGTACACGGACGTGGTGGCGGACGGCGCCAACGGGCTGTCGAACGCCACGGGCACCAAGGGCTGCGCCTTCTGCGGCGGCCTGGGCCACCGCATCACGGACTGCCCCAAGGTGGACTCGCAGGTGCGCAAGATCGGCGCGGGTCGCCGCGACCTGCTGGCGGGCAAGAGCGAGGGCTACGGCGGCGACGCGCTGGGCTGAGCTGATGCGCGGTGAGCAGCGTGGCGGATGAGCGGAGCGATCAATATACACGGGTGGAAACGATCGTGGGTGGTGCGTGCGTCGGGTGGCGTTGACTGACGGTGGTGGTGCCCAGGCGTGCAGCTATTCCCAGCGCGCGTTTCGTCGCTGGCAAAGGGGAGCGCTGCTGCTATATTTGTCGCCGTTGGAGGCGGCTGCTTCGCTTCCGAGTGGCGTCGGGAGATGGCGATGGGCTCGGCGGCGTCACGCAGCTGGGCACGCTTCTGGACGCGGCACGAGCGGCGGCTGCTGCTCGTGGGGCTCGATGCCGCCGGCAAGACGACCATCCTGTACCACATGCGGCTGGGCAAGGCCATCTCGAGCATCCCGACGCTCGGCTTCAACGTCGAGACCGTCAAGTACGACGGCCTGAAGCTCCACCTCTGGGTGCGTGGGTCTCGCGCCGCGTCTTGGAGTGTCGCGCTGTCTGTGCCGCTTCTGACGGCGTCGCTTGCTCCACAGGACGTCGGCGGTCAGGACTCACTGCGGCCGTACTGGCGCCACCACTTCACCGGGACGCAGGTGATGCCCGCGATCCATTGAGCGGTAGGTCGATCGAGCGGGAGGCGGCTGACGGACACAGCTGGGCGGGTGACAGGGCGTCATCTTCGTGGTCGACAGCGCGGACGAGGAGCGTTTGCCGCTCGCGGCCGCCGAGCTCAACGGCATCCTGATCGACTCGCAGCTGCAGGTAGGAGCGTCCGAGGCGCCCGTGGCCCCGCCAGTCGCCCACTGACCTCCGTGTGCCGCTCAGGACGCCTGCCTGCTCGTGGTGCTCAACAAGCGCGACCTGCCCGAGGCGCTGGCCGTGGACGAGCTCACGCGCGCGCTGGGCTTCACGGAGCGCTGCGAAGCCTCCGGCCGCAAGTTCTTCGTGCAGCCGGCGGTGGCCACGAGCGGCGAGGGCCTGCGCGACGGTCTCAGTTGGCTCTGCGGCGCCATGGCGCCGATATGAGTGACGCGGCTGGCTAAGCTAAAGATGATCGATTGGCTTCGTGTTGCTTCGATCGTGAGTGCGCGCCAGCATGAGCAGGGTCGGCACGGGGAGCGGCAACAAGCAGGACGGCGCGGGGCCGTCTATTTACTACTTACAGACCCTGTCGGCGAGCTCGCGGCTCTCGTGGACCCCGCGGCGTCGCCGGAGGTCCTCACGGCGGGAGCGGAGTGTCCGGGTACTGGGCTACAGGCTGCTGCGTCCCGCTCAGTGCAGGCGAACCTTGTCGCTGTCCCAGTCGCGCGCGAAGGCGACGCCCTCGAACTTCTTGCCGCCCGGCAGCTCCGTCTCGTCCAGCAGCACGTTGCCCAGCAGGTCGAAGACCATGATGAAGGACGTCTGGGACTGCTCGGCGTCGATCTCGACGCTCTTGATGGCCACGATGACCGAATCGTCGGACCGCGGGAGGAACTTGAAGGACGAGAAGCCGCGCAGTGGCGTGACGGCGCCGACCTCGCGCACCTCGATGCTGCTGAAGTCCTCGCTGGCGACCACGAGCTTGTTGGACCCGCGGCGCTCGTCCTCCATGTCGTTGTACGCGTCCGTGCTGACGCGGCGCGGCAGGATGAACCACTGGCGGTGCACGCTGCTCCACTCAATGGCCTCGTGCACGACGTAGCCCGGGTAGTCGCAGCCGAGCGCCGTGCGCACGCGCGCGAAGTTGGCTGTCCAGTCCTCGTGGCGCACGTCGCCCGCGGCGTCCATGACGGCGACCCACAGGTTGCTGTCGCCGAGCACGTTGCCGTCGTTGTCGGTGAACTCCTTGCCGACGCTGCCCATGTAGAGCTCGCCGTCCTTGACGGTGGCCCACTCGTGCTTCTGGCCCTTGCCGTTCAGCCCGTCGCCCTCCATGACGATGTGGGCCGGAATGGCCTGGATCGGCTTGGCGCCCTCGAAGTTCTTGAGCCGGTAGACGATGCCCGTGCGGTCGTCGAACGACAGCAGCTGGCCGCGGAACCAGGCTAGCTCGCTCAGCTCGAACCCGCGGCCGGCCTCGTTCATGGCCGTCGAGAACTTCTGCTCCTCGCCGAACGTCACCGAGTACGCGTCCTTGCGGCCGCTGCCGTCGCGCGCCACCTTGAGCGTCGCGTGCAGCAGGAACGAGTGGAACGTGGGCTTGTTGCTGTTGGCGCCGTCGTCGCGCGACTTCTTGTCCAGGTCGGCGACGATCACGAGCCCGAACGAGTCGGGCCGCGGCAGCCCAGCGGCCGGCGCGGGCGTCTCGCGCCTCAGCCGCAGGTTCGCGGCGCGCGCGGCCTCGGCGTCCGCGTTGGCCTCGTAGTTGTCGTAGTAGGCGGCGCCGCGGTCGACTGTCCCGTGGCGGAAGTTGGTGGCCATGGCGCCGATGCTGTTGGAGCCGCCGCCGCCGCCGCCCTTGAGCAGCGACGAGTTGGAGAGCGAGACGACCGCGAAGACGGCCAGCGCCACGAGCGCCAGCAGCGCGCGCGAGCTCAGGCGCAGGGCGGACAGCGCCGAGGCCGACGGCGGCAGCGAGAGCCCGCCCATGGAGACGCCGAGGCCGCCGCCGCCGCCGCCGCTGCCGCTGCCCGGGCCAGAGGACGAGAGCACGGAGCGCGGCTCGGACCACATGGGCTCGTCGTCGATGGAGCTCACCTTGCGCTTCTTCTTGTCGATGCACTGCAGCGGAGGCAGCATGCACCTCGGGCGTCGATCCTTCCCCGGCGGTCCGATACTGAGCGCGGGGCGAGGCTGGTGGCCGCGGCCGCTCACTTGGGTTCAGTATGCGCGATATCCCGGGAGAACGACGCTACGATGAGCCGACCGCATACTGAAACGCAGTGGGACGGCTAAAAATACGAAACAGGGTGCGACGGACTCCAAAGCCGCGTGGCGTCCTATTTCAGCCACTCAACGCGGGGTTACACACAAACGGACCAATCAAAAGCGAGCATATTATTGCGGTGAGATGGGAACCCGGACACTGACTTTAATGCCACAGCGCTCTGTTGAGACCACACACGGTACTGCTTCCACCGAACCGCGGAGCAGCCAGCAAGCACTCGGAAATGGCGGGCAACAAGCACGAGGAGGTGGCGGCGCTCGAGGCGCTGCGCGACTCGTCGGCGGAGCTCGTGCGGTACCTGGACGCCATGGACGCCAAGCTCGCGCAGATGAACCAGCAGAACGAGCGTGCGTCGCTGCTGCGTGTCTATGAGGGAGGGTTTCGTCGCGGCTAACCGTCTTCCTCGTGCGTGGCAGTGTCGCTGCGGGTGCTCGAGAACTGGTCCAGCGTGCTGGCCATTGCCAAGGTCGCGGCCGCCACCGCCGACGCCTCCAAGGCGCGCAGCGAGCTCGTGCGCACGTCGCTGTAGTGCGCAGGCGGGCGGAACGAAGGCGGCCGCCGCTATTTATGGCGCGGTTTGGCTCGAGCAGCAGCAACAAGGATCAATCGATTTCTTATGCGCATGTCTGGCATTGCCCGTCTTATTTCCGGAGAGCTCTCATGCGGGCGATAAGAATACCCACCACGCGCTATAAACGCCCAACACTGAGGCGAAACAGCCAGCCCTGCAGCTTGGACGCGCGCTCGTGACCGTCGCAGTCGGCGTGGAGCCTCCAATTGGGCGAGTGAGGAGGCCGGTCGACGGTGATGCGCAAGAACGGGTTCTCCAAGCCCTTCTCCGGGGACCAAGTGACGAGCTGGGTTATCCAACCGGTGCTCGTCGGGGTGAGTCTGCGCGCACCGGTCGAGGGGGTGGCGGCGCAGGTAACTGATAACCTGCGCACCTCAGGGGTTCGTGGCGTTCGTGGCCGCTCTGCTCGACCGAGACAAGGTACACCCCGACGTTGACATTCACGATGAAGGCGTCGGTTGTGCTGACTCGTGTCGATCGTGCCGCAGTGCCTCGGGATTTTGATCCCGTACGCTGCGCTCGTCCTCTCGGCGCTGTCGTCCTGGTTCCTGTGCGAAGTGCGCGACCCCTCTGAGCCTGTGAGTTGGTTGTATGTGTGCATGTGCGTGCGTCCTGCATCCACTATTCACTGACCGTCGCGTCCTGCATGCTGCGTGCGCCTTCCAGCGACCGGCGTCGTCGTTCTCGTGCCTGCGCGTGCCGCCCAAGGAGACGCGCTACTGCACGATCTGCTGCAAGACGAGCCCCGGGCTGGATCACCACTGCTCGTGGCTCAACACGTGCATTGGAGAGCGCAACTACGAGGCCTTCTACTGCCTCACGATCGCATCGACACTGCAGACAGCGCTGCAGACCGTCATCGGCGTGCTCATGTGCACGCTATGGCTGGACGAGGTCAAACGCAACTCGCCGGACGACTGGCACCTGGCGCTGACAGTGCTGCTCTGGGTACACAACGCGTGCGCCTTCTCGCTCGGCAACTCGTACGTGCTGCTCGCGGGCTTTCACACGTACCTGCTCTGCGTCGGTACGGGCACGTACGACTTCATCCTCGAGAACGGCAGCGAGGGACTGTGCGCGCGCATGCTCAAGTGCAACTGCCTGCGCCGCTCCAAGCGCAAGAAGCCCAACAAGCGTAGTCACGTGCGCGCCGCGGGCGATGACGACGACTCGGTCGCCCCTAAGGTCATCAAGACGACGGCAGGCGGGAAGCTCTCGCGCCGCGGGTCGCCCACGGCGGCGGCTAAG
>JAADYB010000597.1:0-17069 GCA_023338075.1 Phytopythium litorale
CCCCCCCCCCCCCCCCCCCCTTGCGCCTGTCCCCGCCCCCGACCCGCCACGATTGAGCCGATCGCGCCCGACTTCGAGGAGCTGAACCCGTGGCAGTGGGAGATGTCCATCCTCACGTGCGCGCGCCGCCACCGGTCGCTGCTCTGGTACTCGCGGGCGCAGCGCGCGTACGCTCGGCGCCACCACCTGCGCGCGGCCAAGCGCAGCGCTGGAGCGGTCGCGTGTGTGGGCCACACCGCGTCGTCGTCGTCGTCTCCCGCGCCGCTAGCGCTGACCAAGACGCCGCTGTCCACGGCGCTCGCGCCGCTGACGGCCGTGCGCGCGACGAGCACGCTGGCGCACATGCCGCAGAGCAAGCCGGACAGCGCGGCGACGGCCGACGCGAGCCCGCCGGCGTCCAAGGACGAGGAGGCGGCGCCCGACTCGAGCTGGAGCGCCATGCTGATCGCCCTGTTCGCCATGATCCAGCCCGAGTGGGCCAAGGAGGTAAGACAGGACGGCGCCGTTGCGGACTGCTAGTGTCGCGGTCGATGCTTACCAGGGTTTGCGCCAACAGAAGCCTCACGCGGAGAACGACTTGCTGGACGACGTGCGGATCAACCCGGTGCCGCCGCACGTCTCGGACGTCCTTGCGAGCACGGACAGAGACGTTTTCTGGCGGTACGACATGGACAGCTACGCCGCGAACCGCCACAACGAAGACCGGTCGCAGTACGTGGTCGACGCCATCACGAACCTCCAGAGCGGCGCGGCGACGCCCGTGTTCTTTTGCGCGTGCTACGACGGCCACGGTGGCGAGGAAGCGGTCGACTTTGTGCAGAAGAACCTGTACAACAACATTCGCCGGCACCTCGCAGCTGGCGGCGAGACGGTCGCCCACGCCATCATCAGCGTACGCTGTGCTTCCTATGCCGGTTGTGTCCATTTGTCCAGTTGGGATCTAACATTGTGAGCGCTTCCGCATGCGCAGGGCTTCAAGGACACGGACGAGGAGTTCATGACGCGCAGCCAGAAGAGGTTCGCGCTTGGCGCCTGGTCCTCCTGCTCGGTCGGCGCGTGCGCCGTGACGGCTCTGGTGGTGGACAAGAAGCTGTACGTGGCGAGCTGCGGCGACTGCCGCGCGATCATGGGGTACCGCGACCGCGACGGCACACTGCGCGTGGAGCAGATCACGGCGGACCACTCTGCGAACGAGGAGCGCGAGCAGCGGCGGCTGCGCGTGCTGTACCCGGAGGACTACGACATCGTGCGCGAGATCGGGCACAAGAACTACTACGTCAAGGGCCGGCTGCAGCCGACCCGGTCGATCGGCGACACGTACATGAAGGTCAAGGACGTGAACCGCGCGCCGATGCCGCGCGGGCTGCGTATCGCCGGCAGCTTCAAGCGGCCGTACATCACGTCGGTGCCGGACGTGTTCAGCATCGATTTGCGCGACCGCCACCCGGAGTTCCTCGTGCTCGGCTCGGACGGGCTGTACGGCGAGCTGTCGAACGACGAGATCGTGCGCCTCGTGGCGCGCTTCCGCAAGGAGGGCGTGGCCAACGTCAGCGCGGCCCTGCGCGCGGCCGTGCTGGACAAGATCGCGGCCATCTACGGCATCTCGGCCGCCGAGATGGAGGACATTTCGCCCGGGGACCGGCGCAACTACCACGACGACATTACGATCGACGTGCTGCACTTCTCGCCGCCGGACGCGGACGCCCCGCGAGCCACGGCCGCGTAGATGAGAGGAGGAGGAGGAGGAAGCCTCTTGTCCTCTTTGCCGCAGCCGCTCTGTCGTGACCAGTCGACATGTCCGAGTATCTAAGTTATAGCGTATACACTAGCAAGCAATACACGTTGTTGGACTTGGCGGGACCCCGATCCATGGCGTCCAGCCGCCACGTCATGCGCCACCACCAGGGGCATGCGGAGGAGGCTCAAGCATGCTCATCCTGATCCTCTCCACCGCATTCGTGTAATTCAAGCCTTTTCCACCACTCAACGCTCAAAGGTTGTGCATTTCTTCCCTATTTATATCCAATCAGGCATCAAAGATCGCCCCAAGGCGGCGCCAAGTACGAATTTTTGAAAAATCGTCCCACGAAAAAGGCGCGCAAAACCCAAAAAACACACCACCCACACAAGTGCCCTCGCCTCCCTCCCCCCTCCCCTTTCGCGCCACCAACGGCGATACAATTGGGGAAAACCGGTATCAAAAGCAGCGTCTCCAAGGGGAAACATGCCGTCGGTGCTCACGGCTGCGGCGCCGTCTTCGTCGCTCGTCATTCGCCGCGAGAAGCGGAGGCGGAGGAAGAACGCGCCGAGGTACGCGTCGCCGCCGTCCGCGCGCTCTAACTCGCGGTATTGCGTCCTCACGACCCGTGTGAACATGCGCCTCGTGGTGTCCAGCGCGCCGTCCGCGAGTGTCAAGCGCCCGCGCCGGGGGTTTACGTTCAGCGATGCCTCTCCAAATGACGACCGGAGGGACGAGAGCGACAGCGATGCGTGGAGACCGGCAGCGGTGAGGCAGAAGACGTCAGCCGGCCCCTCGTCATCGTCGGCCACGTCCGGGACGACCACGACGGCGCCGACGTTCGCATTCCGTGTAAAGCACGGAGACGAGGACGCGGGGAGAGGCGGCGCGGTAAACGCTGATGCGGCGTCGGCTGCGCTGCGGGAACAGCAAGAGAAGGCCGCGAAGCTGGAGCAGCGGCGGCTGCGGCTGCAGAAGAAGAAGGAGGAGAGCGAGCGCGAGGCGCGGCTCGAGGCCGAGGTGAAGGAGGCGCTGAGCACCGACCAGGCCGCGCTGTACCACATCGTGCACGCGCAGGTCAAGCGCGAGCTGCGCAAGACCAAGAAGCAGTTCGCCAGCTCCTCCGGCCGCCACGACGTCATCAATCTGAGTGAGTGCTCCGGAGCTGGATGCTTTGTCTGCTTGCGAGGGTGCCACCGTGACAGAGTGACCCTAATCATGTGTCTCGGACTTGGTGGCAACTGCAGCCGAGAAGACGTTCCACGCGCTCAAGCGCGAGCTGATCGAGTTCATGCGCGCTGGCCCGCCAACTACCGAGTCGGTGCGTCTTCTTTCGACCGGGAGTTTGTCCTCCTATCGTGACCGTGACCGTGACGGCCTAACTGACAACGTGTTGGTGTCTGCATCACGGCGTGCAGGTGAAGCTGCCAAACCCGGAGAATGCGCGGCTGCGGTCGCTCATCGACACGTACGAGAAGCAGATGGCGACGTACGAGCTGCTGCTGTGGCGCCACTTGTCCGCTCTCGTTGACGTCGAGTTCTCTAACCGTGGCTGCATGATGGGGACTATGAAGGCTGGATGAGGAGGAGCAGCAATGGATACAGCTAAAGTCGCGCGTGGAGGCCGACAAGGCGGCGACAGACAGCGGCGAGGCGGACGCGCAGCGCCAACGCAGCGTCCAGTGCGAGTTGAAGGTCACGCGGGAGGTTGCGGAGCTCCAGCGCGCCGTCATCAAGCGGTTCGGCTCCACAACACGCCAGGTGCGTCCCCCACCCTCTGTGTATTAAGGCGGAGCGGTTCATGTCGTTAATCGAGTGCTGCTCGTGC
Organism: Phytopythium litorale; assembly: GCA_023338075.1. Taxonomy (NCBI): domain Eukaryota; phylum Oomycota; class Peronosporomycetes; order Pythiales; family Pythiaceae; genus Phytopythium; species Phytopythium litorale. The sequence continues at coordinate 3,567 of JAADYB010000597.1, forward strand.
TCATGGCGACTGCAGCTGGACCTGCTCGAGGCGTCCGTGGCGACGATCGACCAGCTGATCGTCGAGGCCGAAGTGAAGAAGGCGACGCTGTTCAACGCCTTCCACGACAGCGCCTTCAAGGGCTACACCAACGTGACGCAGCCCAAGGAGAACCTGCGCGCGCTGCTCAAGTACTCTGGCGCGCCGTAGTCGCTGTGCGCCGCGCTGCTTCCCTCCCCCACCTCCCTCCTCATTAGTATAATCGCCGCCCAGGGCGAGCCTGCTGTACGCCTAAACAATGAAACTCTGCGACTCCTACTGGTCTCGCTATGCTTTGTCATCGTGGAAGTGAGTGGCTATGTATCCCTCCAGCCATGGGCTGCCGGCCGTTCCACCTACGTGTTCAAGCTCCGTCCGCGTCAATTGTGGCCCCGCCTGAACGGAGCAAGCGTGTCGAGTGGAGGCGTCAGTCGCTGGTGGCGTAAGTAGCAGTGGTGTTGGAGGCGCGAGCACGGTCGGCGCGGGCGGCGCTGTCCACCTCCATTTTGGCGTCAGCGGTGTCCTTCAGCTCCAACGGCTCTGCTGTGGTGGGCTGTGGAGCTTCAGCTGGCTCCTCGTTGCGAGCCGCAGCCCAGCACCCTGGCGTGGACACTTGCATTGTAGTGGGTGACCGTCCGTTGTTGCTGGATCCCACTCGCCATCAACAAAGCGGAGCCTTTGTTTGCCACTGCGGATGCAGCATATTGGTCAATGGCCATCCTCTGGGAAGGGCTTGATGAGTGAAGGAAGCTGGCTCTGGCTGCCAGTCTTCAAGGCCCGTCGACAAGTTTGCATCGTTTCTCGACGCTGGGCTCAACGGGGCTAACGTCGAAACAATGCCTCCCCCCCGACACCAGCAACGCCCAGGACGAAGAGATGAACCGAGCCTTCCAGGCGCTGCACGACGCTGCCGCGACTCGTTCTCTCGGCGGTCGCCGACCAGTCTGCTCACGATAGCCAGGCGCGCATCCTCAACCTGGCCACGAACAGGAGACGCACGCGAGAACCAAGCGCGCCTTCGACGCCTTTGACGCGGAGAAGAGGCTCGGCAGCAAGGCTGCATGCCGCCACGAGAAGAAGCGCTCCGGACGACCGTTTTCGCTTCGCCACCAAGTATCTCGGGCTGCAGCGAGGCATACATACCGACACGAGCTGCCGGCCGATAAGCACCTACAAGGTATCATAAGCTTAAAACGTGTTTCTTGTCGTCTGAAGCACGACGATACAACAACGACGGATTTTCGCGAGCACCATCTGGTGGGCAGGTCGATTTCGAGCAAAAGCGCGTGCGACGCCTGGCACCTGCGGCTCGGATCTTATCCGCCGCGCTGGGATATGATGTGCTCGTGCTGCATGAGCACATGGCGCGGGGGCTGTGATGTCGTGGGTGGTGGTTCCGCACGCCAGTCACTTCATATCTTTTCCGAGCGCCGTGGGGCTGGGTTCAATGGAAAACGACGCTCTTGTTATGCGCAGCGTGGGCTATAAATACGGATCCTCCCCTCGCGTCGCGCTGGCTGGCTGGCCGGCTATGGTATCGAGGCCGCGTGGCGCTCGAGCGCTGCTGCTGCAGCGACTGCTGGGTAATGTACTTGCCGGCGGAGGGCACGCACGGCGGGCGGCGCGGCGTGCTTCGACCACACGCCGCCGCCGGAACCCGACGCGCGGCGGTTCTTTCTCGAGATCGTCTGCACTGGCGGCACATGCGGCGCCTCGAGACGAGGACGCCTGCAATCGGCAGCGCCGCTGGTGTGCGTCCCGGGCGGCCGCGGCGCTGAGCTCACGTCTATAGACATCAGCACCGCGGCGGGTGGGTCTCCTCTCGCGCACCGGGTTGAAAGGCGCCTCGAGTCGGGCTGGATATGGGTGCGGGGCCTGGCTTGGCTGGCTGTCTGTCCGGCCTGACCAGCGCTTTACCGCATCTTCCAGTCGAACGTCACGACCTGGTCCTCCTGGATCGTGCCGAGCTTGCCAAAGTGGTTCTTGCGCGCGTGGATCCAGCGGTTGGTCTGCCGCGAGTGCAGCGGCAGGACGGACGCGTCCTTGTCGTCGTCGTCCCAGCCGCGCGCCACCTTGTAGACCACCACGAGCAGCACGGACACGACGAAGACCGTGCCCGTGAGCATGAGCATCTCGGCCTCGTTCACGTCATGCCCGAACGCATTCGACGACCCGAAGACGACGATCATCGTATCGCTTCGTCGGTCCGGCCGTCCGTCGGCAGCTTTGGTCGCCTTCGGTCGGCAGCAAGGCGGCCGATCGGGAAATGAGCCTGCCGAGGGGTACGCCGACGCAGGTTACTCGTGCGCTGCGGTCGGTTGGAGGTGTCGCCTTTCTTGCGTCTCTGCCTGTCGCCGACGGGCCCTTTTCCTTATTTCGCGGAAAAAAAGTCGAAGAATAGCGAGGTGCTCCAACCGGCGGACTGAACGGATGGGGTCCCGCGATGGAAGTGGCTGGCGGGGCGGCGAAAGAACGCGCGCCTGTGCTGTGCTGTCTGGGTGGGTGGGTGACCCCGTGCTGCTGTTGAGTGGGGCCGACCGGTGGCTCGTGCCGCTGACCCGGAGCGCTCTGTCGGGGGCGAAAATTCGCAACTGTGTGCGTTGTGGGATCAAAGCCGAGAGTGAGAAAGAGTGGGGAGCAAGGCGCGCGACAAGGGACCATCATTCTGAGCAGTCAATTAGGGGACGGGGAGCAGGTTGTGCATTTCTGTACTGTATTACCGGCGCTGCCCTACCCGCGATCGACAACAGACCGAACCCTGCCGATGCACGCCGTAATCCGCGAACCGTCGCGGTGATTGCAACTGGTGGGTAAACACTGTGGTTTTTTGTATGGCCGGATGGCGCTTCAAGCCAGTCGGGGCGAAATCTATAATTGCGTCGGGACAGAAGCCTCTGGGGATTGTTTTCCCTGCTGTTCTCGACGAGATCCCACCTTTGTCAGCCCACAGTTGGCTCTGGATCCTGCTTTATCGGCCAGTATTTCGCTTTGCTCGAAGCTCAGAGAATGGACCAGAAACTGCAGCCGAAACTGCGCCGCGATGGCAGCTGAGAGCGGCAGTGGATCACGCACGGCCAGTGCTCGTCCGTTCGGCAAACTTCCATTTGAAGCCTGTGGCATTGCATCACGGATGATCCCAGCGGCATCTTGCGTGTGCTTTCCTGGCCACTGGATCGGAAAAAAAGCACGTGCTGCAGCAACTTTCTGGGCCCACGCGCATGTGTATATCGCCTGATGCCTCGGCGTGGAGCGGCGCGGCGCGCTCGTTCACAGCAGAGATGTCGCTCGCGAGTGGAAGAACGCGTGAACGGATGCACCATCCACCTTTCTTGACCGACTCGGTCACGGCTTTCCCAGGAGCAGGCTGGCTTTGCAAAGCTCCGTAAACTTTCGGTCCGCCCTCTGGGTGGGTGTCGCAGCCGATGAGTATCAACTCTTTGACTTGGTTGTTATATGCCTTTGCCAGCTGGGATGTCGAAACTTTTCGGCTGGCTCACCCGGCTGTGCAAATCGTAAAATTGTAAAAAAATAAACGTAAAAAAAACTCAGGGCGAGACCCACTGTGGCGCCTCGAGTCTGAAGCACAGTTCAAATTGGAGGGCTGTGAAATGGCGATTTCCCGAGGTTTGCCGGCGTTATGTGCCAGCCTGCAATGAGGCGTCGCGAGCCGATTCGCCAAAAATCCACCTGAAAATGAACGATGTCGCCTGCACGATTGGCGCCGTCTTTTTGCCGTCTTCGCATTCGTTGGTCGCGCGGAGGCTCGCGTCGTCGTTGTGGGTGCTCCCGGCGGCTCGAAGCGACGACGCCCGCTCGAACTCGCTGCGTGCCACCACCTTTTCGTAGGGGCCTCCACATATTTGCGCCTCGCTTTCTGCTGCTGGTTGCGAATTTTGTGGTTCCGCCCAAAATGCACATTTTCCCTCAAATTCTCAGAAAGTCGAAAAAGAAAACCGTTGTTTTCCACCCATGGCGGACTGACCTGTGATGATTTGCGCGTGCCAGGCGCACGCCATCTTGAAGTGTGCGGCATACTTTATCCAAGTGCACAGTAGGTTCTCAGCCGGACGGACGCAGTTGCTCGAGGTGGCATGTCCCCGCCTTGAAGCCGCGTCTGCAACGGATGAGGAATCGCATCTCGGTCGATGGGTTTGCAGCAATCATTGCCCGCCGTGCGGACGCCCGCCGCCATCAGTTTCCTGTCCGTCCAGCTCGTCCGTCAGTCGGTCCATGCGGTGGTGGGTGCGCAGGTGGCAGGCAATGGCCGGGCGAGGCCACATCTTGATGGACGCGTGCTCAGCACCAGTGGGCCACTGACAGTGGCGCGAACGGCACGGCGCGGCTCAGGAGCGTCCGAGGTGACGTCGACGATCTCCGCTGCTGCCGTCACTGCGAGGCGTCACGCAGCAGGTGAATAGCAGCAGCAGCAGCAGTTGTGAGCCCGACCGTTGACATAGTCGCCGCGAGTTCAACCGGTGGTCGAGATCATTCGAGTCGCGCGCAACGCTCGGCGACTGGTCCAAAGGGTCTCCGCGGTTGAGCCCGACCCACCAACGGTCCGTCGGCGCGAGCAGCCAAAGCAGCGGCAGCTCGCGTGCGTCTATTAGCGGCCTCCAAGGCGAGCGCCATTCCCACTGGCGGGGCGGCGACTCTCTCTCTCTCTCTACGGCGTGTCCTTCTGCTGCGCCTTGAGCGCCTTGCCGTCCTCGTGGCACTTGCGGAACAGGTCCCATTGCTGCGACGACCGCGCGTTAGCCCGCGCTCGCGACTAGACCGTCGGTCCGCTTCGCGACGCACCTCCTTGCACGCCGACACTCGCCCGTTGTGCTTCTTCATGCAGTCTACAAGATCAAACATGGGGATGAGTGAGCACCCTCCCCAGACGCCCTCCTCCACGACGCACGACGGTCCTCAGACGCCCACACACCGTCCACGGCCCGGTAGGACGCCTCGCAGCCCGTGTTCTCAACCGCGCTCGCGTGGAACGTGGCGTCGCCTGGCTTGCACGTCACGCACGGCGCCGGCATCTTCTCCTGTCCCCCTTGCCACTCAGCGATCGCACTGTGAAGCTTCTTTCTGCCGTCATCACCACCAGCAAACCGACTCAGTCTTCCCTCCTGCTGATCCCATCGTCTGAGTCTGAGACAACCACGAAATAGATGCATTTATTTCATTTATTATTTCCACTTCTACTCGTCACTTGTCGTTTGTATGCGCGGGAGAAAAGGCCGGCCAGCCGCACTGACGCCATTTCCACACGACGCGCCTTCCCCCATAGTGAACGCGAGCATTCGCCTTCCTTCCGGCTCGACGCCTCCGACCCACGCGCTTGCTGCCGCTCCCCGACGGCCCCCAGAGCGGTAACCACACGCAAAGCAGCACCCAGACGTCGGCGGCGACCATGAGCGTGCAGTGGGAGGACTCGGAGTTCGAGGACAGCCCGCGCGACGACGTGAGCTCCATGTTCAGCAACAGCCCCAACATGGGCAAGCCGCTGGCGGCCGTGCCCATGGCGCGCGCGCTCTCGACCGACAGCGACGACGTGGAGGACGTGGACGGCGATATGGCTTCCTTCTACGGCCACCCCGTGTCCTCGGCGGCCCGCGCGGCGCCTCGGCCGCTCGGCGCGCCGGGCGGCGGCAGCAGCAACAGCAGCGCGCGCTTCCAGGACGTGCCGGTGCGTCTCGTGCCCGAGATGGCGGGGCTGCACCCGCGCGAAGGCGCGTCGGCCGCGGCAGCCAAGCGCGCGGTGATCCGACACATCCAGGAGGGCTCGATGCAGCAGGTGGCCATGCACTGCCAGGCCGTGCTGGTGCGCGGCACGTCCGGGAGTTACTTTGTGTACCACGTGGAGATCACGAGCGACTACTACAAGCAGCGCTGGGTCGTCTGCAAGCGCTACTCGGAGTTCCACCGGCTGCGCAAGCGGATCCTGGACAAGCTCGCGGCCCACAAGAAGCGCCGCGGCTGCGCCGCCTGTGCGCGCGTCGGCCGCCACCTCAAGGCGCTCAGCTTCCCCAAGCGCGTCGCGCTCTTCAAGGACCCGTCCTCGCTCGTCACGAAGCGAACGTCCGGGCTCGAGGACTTCATCGTCTCGCTGTGCCAGTACCTGGGCGGCGGCGGCGGCCACGACCGCGGCGCGGACGACGCCGGGCCCGAGGACTTTGCCGTCTGCGCCGAGATCACGGCCACGCGCTTCCTCATCAAGGAGTTCCTGCAGTTCCCCATCGAGCACGAGTGCCAGCACGTGCGCGCCATCCGCCAGCTCAAGTACGTCGACCCGCGCGACGTGCAGGTGGACACGCAGACGTGCCCCATTTGCCTCTGCGAGTGGAACGAGCTGGACGGCCACCAGCTCGTGCTCTCGCCCTGCGGACACTTCTTCCACGCGCACTGCATCAACGAGTGGTACCGCACGCGCTTCGACTGCCCCATGTGCCGCACCATCGCCGGCGAGCCCAACGGCATGTAGCTCGCCCTGTCCAAGTCTAGTGTCGTGCTCTCCCGTGGGCGTCGAGTGCGCAACACCGCCGTCATGACGCTCGGTTACCCACAACGTTGGTCTGGTCTGGTCTGGTCTGGTCTGTCTATCTCTCTCTCCCTACTCGTCGTCGTCCTCTTCCTCCATGTCCATCGGGATGGTCGCGTCCATGGCGAACCGCTGGACGGCGAACTGCTTGTCGCGGAACTCCCGCAGCGCCTCGTCGCCGCCGTCCTTGCCCACGATCACGACGCTCGCGTGCTCACTGCGCGCGAACAAGCGCTGCGCCGCGTCCACGAGCTGCGCCTTGGTCACGCCCAGGTACTGCTCGCGCCTCCGCTGGCGCATGTCGTTCGAGATGCCGCGCAGGAAGGCCATCTTGCCCTTGCCCGCCGGCGTCTTGGGAGCGTCCACGCTCGAGAAGATGGACAGCAGCGCCTCCTGCACGTCGCGGTCCGAGAACGCGCCGTCGCACGCGAACTGCCGCGCGCCGGCGAACGCCTCGAGCGTGCGCCACGTGTTCGGGTCGTAGTGCGAGCTCAGCGACAGCGAGCCCTCGCCCTGCGAGACGCCCGCGCCGTACGCGCCGCCCTGCTCGCGCACCTGCTGATGCACGTAGCACGACGACAGGATCTGTGCCAGCACCGTCAGCGGCACGTGGTCCTCGTGCGCGAACGACACGGACGGCAGCGTCTGCACCACGAAGTTGACCGACACGGGGAACGCAAAGTAGCTCTTGCGAGACGCGGGCAGTGACGCCAGCAGCTCGGACGCGATGTCGTCGCCCGTCACGACCGAAGACGCGGGCGGCGAGCCGCTCCCGGCGGCGGACAGCGGCTCGATCAGCTCCGAGGCGAGCGACGACTCGACCTGCGCGCGCAGCTTGTCCTCCGTCACCACCGACACGCGCAGGTTCGCGGGCGAGAACACGCGGCGTGCAATGTCGGCGAGCACGCCCGCGAGCTGCCGCAGCTCGGCGTCCGAGCACTTGGACCACTTCTGCAGCTGCTGGATCTGCGCCAGACCGCCGTACAGCTCGTGGTACAGCGCCGCGTCCGTGAGCCCGAGCCGCGACCGCGTGCCCGCCAGCGACGCACCCGACGACGAGATCGAGCTGCTCGCGTTCGCGGCGCTCATCTGCAGCAGGATGCGCAGCTGGCTCAGGTTCTCCGGGGACGAGAACTGCGTGTCCAGCATCAGCTCGCGCAGGAGCGTCAGCACCTCGTCGATCTTCTGCGGCAGGCACATGGTGGACACCAGCAGGCCCTGCTGGCTCCGGTCGTGCCGCGCGTTCGTCAGCGACGGGTGCGAGAGCGCACTGGCCGACACGCCGCCGCTGCAGTTCTGGATGGCCGTCGGCAACACGTCGTAGGGCAGTCGAGTCGTGCCGAGCGCGCCGAAGACGGACGTGAACACGTTCAGCAACGCGTGGTACTCGCGGGGGAGCGAGTCCGTCATGTCGAAGAACAGGCGCAGGTACGTGATCTCGTTGGTCGTCGGGACGTCCACGAACTCGACGGGCACGCCGCGCACGGTCGAGTGGTGGATCACGTCCGCGTTGCCCGGCTCGTGGAGAGGAATGTCCTTCAGCGTCAGTGTCGGCAGGCACTCGACCGGTTGCTCCTGCTGCTGGTACGCGTCCAGCTCTTGGGTGATCCGCGCGATGCGGTCAAGGTCGTCGTGCGACTGCGCGCGCAGGATCGCCGCCAGCTCTTCCGCCTCGCGTGCCTCTTGCTGCGCGACGTACTCGGCCATGGGGAGCATCAGCACCTGCACTTGCTTCGTGCGGTCGTCCAGGATGTACTTGTCAATGTACGACTCGAGGAATCGCGGGTTGCTCGCCATCCCGTCGTGCAGGCGAGTGAGCAGCGGGTTGAGCGCCAGGTTGTCCAGCAGGTCGCCGTCGTGAGCCCACACGGAGCTGAGTCCGTGCATCAGCGACAGCCCGAAGTTGCCGACGATGTGCTTGAGACTCAGCTCGAGCTGGTGCAGCAGTCCTTCGACGCGCTCGGGGTCGAACCCGTCCGCGATCACCTGGCGATACGCCTCGTGCACCGCGGCGTCGATCTTCGGGATGGCTGCCTCGCCCTCGATGCCCTCGACGCCGACGCCGAACGTGCAGTAGTACGTCGACGTGTCGAAGCCCGTGCCGACCGAGAAGTCCTGCGCGAGCCCCGAGTCGATCAGCGCCTTGTAGAGCGGCGACGACGGCCCGTTCGTGAGCAAGTAGCCGACGACGCGCATGACGAACGTCTCGAACGGGTCGGTCGAGCGCACGTCGACGAACTTGGACGAGCAGTACTTGGTGTTCGGGTCGGCGGCCGCGCTTCCGTCGGTGCCGCCGCTCGCCATGTTGCTCGCGGGGCCTTCGACGACTATGAGGCGGTCGTTCGAAGGCGCTGCGTCCGACTTGAAGATGCTGAAGCCCGGCGTGTCGACGCGCGTCTCGGCCGAGTCGGCGCAGTAGTCGAAGTGGCTCAGCACCTCCTGGTCCAGGTACGCGAGGTTGTCCGTGAGCGGCAGGTCGCCGTACGAGTAGAAGCAGCAGTTGGACGGGTGGTAGTGCGTGGCGTGGAAGGCACGCAGCTCGTCGTACGTCAGCTCCGGGATGTGGCGCGGGTCGCCGCCGCTCACGTGCTCGTAGATGGTGCCGCGCAGCAGCTCGCGCTGCAGCGCCGTGGCGAACTGGTTGTTGCTGTCCGAGAGCACGCCCTTCATCTCGTTGAGCACGACGCCCTTGCGCTCGAGGCGCGGCGGCCCGCCGGCGTCGCCCGCGTCGGTGACGGCCAGGCGGTGGCCCTCCTGCAAAAAGTCGAGCTCGCGCAGGTTGGGGAAGAAGACGGCGTCCATGTAGACGCTGCGCAGGTTGGCGTAGTCGGTCGCGTTCGTGGTCGAGAACGGGTACATGGTGTGGTCGTAGCCCGTGAGCGCGTTCATGTACGTGTTGAGGCTGCGCTTGATCATGTTGAAGAACGGGTCGCGCACCGGGAACCGCCGCGAGCCGCACAGCGTCGTGTGCTCCAGGATGTGCGCCACGCCGCTCGAGCTCGCGGGCGGCGTGCGGAACAGCACGCTCAGCACGTTGTTGGCGTCCGGCGCGTCCATGTGCACGTAGCGAGCGCCAGTGCGTGCGTGCGTCAGCTCCAGCGCCTCCATGTTGTACTCGGGCACCTTGGCCACGCGCCGCAGCGTGAAGTTGTGGTACGTCTCGCCCACGCGCAGCGCGCCGCAGCCTTCTCCGCGCTGCAGCACCGGCGCGGCCGGCGTCGAGGTCGCCGTATCCGCCGATGATGTGCTCGCGCCGCGGCGCGTATCTCCGGCGATACTGGGCGGAGAGAGGCCGCAGACGCGCGTATGCGTGCGCAAAAGGCGCGGGAGCGCGGTGATGGAGCGTCCGCGCCCGCTGCGCAGCGCCGCGACGCGCTGAGTGGCCGCCGCCGAGCCGATGCCGAGCCGGAACATCTCTTGCGTCCTTCCCCTCCGCTTGCTTGCAGGTCACAGACAACCAGTTGAGTGTTGGGTGAAGGTCATCATCGCCGGAATACCGGTAGTTTACCGGTATTCACCAATCAGAGGATCAGTACTATACCGGTTAAACCTTTTGAAACCTCGGTATGATACCGGTTACACGTCGAGGCCTCGAAACGACGCGGAGGTCAAGATGGCAGCTTTGGATCGATCCACAACGGCAGGAGCAGAGACGTCGAGGCATGCGCGCGCCGCCACGAGGCGCGCGGTTGCCGCTGCCGCTGCTTCTCCTTCTCCTTCTGCTGCTGCAGCTCGTCGGCGTCTCAATGGTCGCGCAAGCGGCGGAGTTCTCGGCCAGTTTTGCGCCGCCGCGAGCGTGCGCGCCGCAGTCGTCGGTCGAGTTCATCGGCGATGCGGCGACCAGGATCGAGGTCATCTGCGCCAGCGACGGCACCGCCACTACTACCTTCGCGGCGCTGCCAATGAAGTCATCTACTGCAGCTTCGGTCGGTAGACAGCTCGGTGATGACGCGCTGGGCCCGTCGGCTGCGCAGCGACTGGTGAGGACGAGCGACGTGACCGGGTCCTGCACACTCGACGGCGACGCGAGCTGCGGCAACTTCCAGCGGTGTATAGCGGTAGAGCGCGATGGGCCGGAGCGCGTGTGTGCCGACTACTGTGACCCCCGGAGGTGCCCGCTGGGACTCTCGTGCCGACTCGAGCCAGCGCAGGGGTGCAGCAGCATTGACAGCTCGGCGCAGTGCCCTCCGCCGGTCGCGGTCTGCATCCCGCCAGACAGCACATGACGACGTGTAAAGCAAGCAGTTGATGATTCTCTCGAGCACACGCGACGGAGCACACGACCGCAGCGGCTGCGAGAGGTTGCAGAGCCCGTGTGTTCGATCTGCAACGACTGACTCCGAGCGTTTCGCGTCGCCGGAGTCGCAAGCCGTTGCACGGCGTGACCAGTCGCGAGGGCTCCCGTCCGTGTGATCGTCTGGTGCTCAGCGAACGCCGAAGCCCCACTCTCCAATCGTCCAAGCAGCGCCGTCACCTCCAGCTGACCCAGCCGACCAAGCCAGCCTCCCGTCCGGCATGATCGCTTCTCGGCTTGCGGTGCTCGGCGCGGTCTTCGCAGGGCTCGTGTTGGCGAAGCCTCCGGTCGATGAACAGCCGAACGGCCAGGCGGGGAAAGACGAAAGCCCCGAGTTCTGCACCATGGAGTACGTCCCGGTGTGCGGCACCGACGGCATCACCTACAGCAGTCCGTGTGAGCTCCGCATCGCCCAGAAGAACTTCGTGCCTGGTCTCAAGATAGACTTTGAGGGCGAGTGCTGCAGCGACCGCATGTGCCTGCTCCTGCTCCAGGGCGGAAGTGACGAGCTCGAGCACCCGCTGTGCGCGTCCGACGGCGTCACCTACACGTCGGCATGCGACTTCCTGTCCGCGCAGTGCCTTGCGCGGCAGCGTCTCTGGCCCGTGCCCCGATCCTGCTGCGAGGCAGGCAACAAGCGGTACTCTCCGGTGGGCAGCCTGCCACCCAAGGGGTTTGTTGGAGAGTAGTCACTGAGCCACCGCAGCGATCGACACGCCGGCAGACTGCTCAACAGCCAATACACGCCGTGTTGCGCTTTTCCTGTCGTGTCTTCACCGCACACGAGTCGTCAACGACGGGTTCACAGCACCAGACGCGGATGCTACGAGCTTGATCACAAGGCGACTGCTGTGAAGCGCAAAGCCCGGCGTGATGAACTGGATTCGCACCACGGAGTCGGCCGGCAGCGACGCCTGGAGCTGGAACGCACTCAACGACACGCCGTTCTCCTGCTGTAGGCATGCAGAGCTCTCGCCAAGTAGTTCGGACGCATCTTTCCACACCTTGAACACGATCGCGGCGGCTGCACTTGTGCCTGCTGACGCTGGAGCCGGGGCAGACGCGCTGTAATTGATGTCCGCGTTGATCTGGTACCTCCCGCCGCGACGGACGCAGATGCCGTCGTCGACCACTGCAAAGAGGTCGCCGTCCCGCATCCCTCCGACTCGCTCCCAGTTGATGAAGCTCGCCGCTTGGACCGAGCTCAGCGCTTTGACCGAGATGTACGTCAACGGAGCCACGCCACGGGGTACACTGGGTTCCTGAGGCGGCTGCTTGTCGGTCAGTGGCGTCGTTGATGTCGCTATCAGCAGAGGCGGTGGCAGTGTCAGCGAGGGGATTGAAGCGCGTTGTTTCCTCCTCCGACTCGCCAATGCCGGCGCGTCAGCAGGCGAACTTGGATCCTCGACCGACGCTGGCACTGCGCCACTTGGCGGCGGTCCACCGCTGCTCTCTCCTGCCGCATGCACGGCCGCGCGCAGCGAGTGGCGCTCCTTGAAGCTGTACAGCCATCCGTTCGACAGCTTGAGCTCGTCGCTGCCGATGCCGTGTCGCGCGCGCAGCTGGGCCGCCTGCTGCAGCAGCAGGTCGTCGGGCAGCGCGCGCCGCTGCTGCTTGCACGCGAGGCAGAAGGCGAGCACGTCGCGCTCGAGCGCCGGGAACTTGACGCGCCGCGGCTTCTTGCGGCTGCCACGCTGGCCCTCGAACGCGCTCGCGGGCGCGCGGCCGATGCGGTACAGCGTCGCGCGGCCCACGGACGCGCCGAAGCGCCGGCGCACCCAGTCCGCCACGTCCTGCACGGGCAGCTGCGCGTTCGCGGCCCAGAACGCGCGCAGCTGCAGCTTCTGCGCGTTCGTGAGGAACGTGCGCTCGCCCGGGGGTTTGGCCGGGGCGGCGGTCGTCGCGGAGGACGCGGCAGCGTTCTGCATCGTCGTGGGCATTTCGCGACTGCTTGGAAGTGTTGAGCGGTGTTCGGGAAGAGTCCCTTGTGTAGAGGGAGCATACAATTTGCAATAGAAATCATCTCTTGGTATGGAGGGAATTGGATGGCAGTGCCACAACAATTACAACAAGCTCAACGACGACGACGACGAAGTCCAAGCAACGCCGAGCATGTCGACCGACACACGTGGTGCCGGGGTCCTCGCTACAGTCCGAGACACTTGGGTACTTGGTGAAGCGAACGTGGCAGGCCGGTCGGTCGAAGCACTTCAAGACACGGCACGCAGCATGCTGACGAGCCTCGCTCTCTGCGCGAGAGGTGTTGAGTCGCGCTTGGTTCTCGCGCGCGCCTCCCGCCGGTGGCCAGGTCGAAGATGCTCGCTTGGTCGCGAGCGGACGGATCGATGGCCGCGGAGAGCGAGAGCGAGTCGCGCCAGCGCCGTGCGGCGCCTGGAACGCTCGGTTCTTCGCTTCGTCCTGGGCATCACTGGAGCCGGGGGGCCGTCGACTCGTGGAGGAGAAGGGTCTCTCCATATGTCTCTCCACCATCTTGAAAAACGCTGAGTGAGCGAGGAGCGCTTTGCTCGGCGAGACCGTCGCCAGCATATTGAAGTTCATGGCTCGGGCAGCGACTTCATTGGCGCATTTTTAACTGGAGCAAGCCAAGCAACAAGATGGAAATGCGGTGGCGACGACAAGGTGGTGGCGACAGCCCGCTGTC
>JAADYB010000598.1:0-16997 GCA_023338075.1 Phytopythium litorale
ATCGGGACAGCACGGCAAGACTCCGCGCCGGCCTCGGCGGTCTCTTGGTGACCGCAACGCGCCTTGCTTTGCATCGTCATTGTTATTGCCACCGCTGCGTTCTCTTGCTCTCGTCTCGCTCGTGGAGTCGTTGAGAACCACGACGCGCTCTCGACGCCCGTTGTGGTCTCGGTATTCTCAGCGTTCTAACTGTCCTCGGCGTTCTTGCGGCGCTCATATACAGTTACTCAGCCTTGTGTTCATACTCCACCGGAATGGCCGGCTCAGGTCGGTCGTTCTTCATCGCTCAGTCAAGTGGTCGCGACGATTCCTGCACAGCATGCAACTGCGCGGCTTGCTTTTGTCCAGACCGCGGCCTTGCGCCGTCTCAAGACGGACGCTCCAAGAACTTCTCAGGCGCCTCCGCGAGCTTTGGCTTGAGTGCTAAGCCACGCAAGTCAAACGCAGCAGCTCGATTCTTTGACTGGCGTCTTTTTGATCGTTTGAGCAATCCAATTGCGAAACGCGCTCGACATTCGCCAACGCAGGCGGTGTCATCGATGAGGATGATCTAGGTGCGGCCACGAAAGGTTTCAAGTCGTTCAGGTCAAACGACCACAACACAGAGGTGATCCGGATGAGGGTTCAGTCAGGCTCGACCGATTGATACCCGCCCATGGCCACTTGCCCCTCCTCACCCAATGCTGCAGGATTTGGCGTCCATGCCGATTAGATCGAGCGGCTCGGGCTTGCGTCATTGAGATCGTGCGGGGTGAGCCAAGCCGCGCAAACTCGTCGGTTTGTTGGTCGCACCAGCTCGATGGACCTGAGGTCTGCGCTGACAGAGGTCCAACAAGAGGATGAGCGGGTGATGGATGAGGTCTGGAACTGCAGGCACGAGTGAGTTCGGGCCGACGACAAGCCCGAGCTCAACCCGTGAGCTGGCAGGTCCCACACGGCGCCGTCTCTTTCACGCCTCGACCCCACGCAGATTCACCGACATCAACTTGCTGCCACCAAGGCGCGGACCGAGGTCGCAACCGCCGCGCACATGATGTGCTTGGTCACTGTTTGGAATGGCGCTGGACGCCCAAGAACGGTTTGCTGGCCGACAATGTCGCGGTGTGCGAGCAGCAAGACAAGAGAGAGAGAATGGAGTTCCATCTCGGCCATCGGAGAGGCCGTGTGCCTCGCGGAAGATGCACAGTCAGCGAGAGGAATGCGGCGCGATCGGCCCAGTGCAGCTGCGCGTCCACGGAAAGCACGGTGCAGCACCAGCGCCAGCGTCAGCGCCAGCACCAGCGGCTCAGCCAATGGCTGGTGCCATCGGGCTCCGCACTCGGCGCAGTGGCTGGAGAGCTGGAGCGAGACTCCGGCGCGTCTGAAGCCACCGGGCTCGCGTGAACTGTGAAGGTGGGACCCACATTGTCCTGGACGAAGTGCGCCATGAAGCGTGGGACGCGCGACCGAGTGATATCATTCGAGACGCTAGAAAGCCTTCATAACTATATTTCAGATCAAAGTCAGTGAATCTCAGAGTCATCTCTGAACATCAATAACTTTCATTCTGGCTGTAATAAACAGTATTCACAGTCAATACATTAACATATTGCAGGCCTAAAAAATGGGGTGAACGCCATGCTGGACCCTGGCGCGGCAAGTCCATACCGTACCCTTCGGCTCTCTGCACAAGTGATTTGACTGGCCATTTCCTGCTAAATAGCATACCCATTTTGTCCCCACACCTCAGCTGAAACATACACATTTATAATCAGTCCCCAATTTAACACCCCTGCCGAACAGCATGCAACGCATCAAGCAGCCCCTCACGTCCAGTGTCAACCCACCATTCCCGCAGGATGCGCCGCCGCCCACCACCTCCGCGGAGGAGCACCGCAGACGCGAACGCGACGTCCAGAGCGTCCCAGTCCCAGTGATCAAGTCGTCGGTCACATCAGCGCCGCTTGTGGACCCCACGGTCGCCCGTTACGCTGGACCTGGACCGCCGCCGCTGCCAAGTGAGCCCTTGCCACTCGCCACCGTTTCGCCGTGGATGCTTCGGCTGCAGCTCTGCGGAAGCCTCTAGACCCTCTTCGGCTTCACTACCGGACTGGACATGGCGTCGCCGACGAGGAGAGCAGGCGACGGCCCCGCCGACGCCTACCAGTCGGACCCGGAGACGCCCGCCGAGTTCTTTGTGCACTCCAAGCGCAGCTACTACCACCACGCGCTGGACGACGCGGCGCAGAGCAACGGGGCGGCCATGCTGGTCGACTCGACGCGCTCCTTCGGCCTCCCGCGCGAGTCACTAGACGCGCTGCCGCAGCGGTTCGTGGCAGGCAAGCAGTTCTTCAACTACCACGCGTTCGGGAGTCTCCGCGAGGGCCTCGAGCCCGTCTCGCTGGTCTCCAAAACCCACCTGGGCCTCGCCGTGACCGCCGTCATGGCTGGCCTCTGCTTCACGTTCCTGCGCTACGGCTACCGCCCGCTGCTCGTCGCGTACCTGAGCCGGCACCACCCGTCGCAGTACAACGCCGCCAAGTACCTGCTGGACTGGCCCGGCGCCTTCTCCGTCTTCATCGGGCTCTTCTCCGACTGCCTGCCGCTCCGAGGATCTCGGAGGAAGGCATACATCCTGCTGGGCTGGTTCGTCAGCGTCTTCGCGTTCGCGGGCATCGGCATTACCAACCTCTTCGGCGCCAGCACCATCGTCGTGTACGACGACAACACGGAGCTCGCCTATGCGGCGGACGGCCACCAGGACTCCAAGGAAGACCGCTGGGTATTCGGCGTGCTCTACGTGGCTCTGAGCTTCATCGGGTGCTTCGCGGTCCAGGTCGCGTGGGTCGCAGCCTCGGCCCTGATCATCGAGTACGCGCAGCGCGAGCCTCTCTACAAACGCGGCCACATCGCGTCGCTCTTCCTTATCCTCTACTACGGCGCCGCGCTGGTCGTCCAGGGTGTGATCACTCAGCTGCTCTTCCCCACCGAGGTCGGTAGCAGCAGCAGCAGCGACACGAGCACCAAGACAGCGCTGCAGTCGGTCATCTCACTGAGCGGCGCGGGTTTGATCCTCGCCATCGGCGCGGCTGTGGCTCTGCCATTCGCCTACTTCATGCTGGACGAAGACTCGTCCACTTCGTCGGCCAAGTTCGAGTCCAACTCGGGGGTGCAGGCGCCGCCACTCCCGCTGCTGACGCGGTCGCCGTCGCCAAAGGGGTCGCCCCGCTCGTCGTCGTCGTCGGTTGCTCCGCCTGTGGCGGCGTCCACGCTGCTTGCGCGCGGCGTGACGCAGCTGTGGCGTTTCTGCCAGCAGAATGTGGTCTACCGCATCCTGCTCTTCCTGTTCGCGTACGTGATGCTCGTGGGCATCTACAACCAGAACGTGCGCGACGCTCTCGCGCGCTGGTGCGGTATCTCGGCGGCCGACGCGCTCATGGTGGAGGTCGTCAAGAGCGGCTTCACGCTCGTGGGGCTGCTGCACGCCAAGCAGTGGATGCTCAACATGGGCTGGAGGGTCGTGGGCTCGCTCGGCGTCGTGCTGTTCGTCGCCATCTTCCTCACGGAGACGCTGCCGATCGTTTTCAATGCCGTGCGCGCCAGGTGGTTCTACATGCTCACGGTGGGCGTGCTGGAGTGGCCCAAGTGCTGGCTCAAGCTCTACTCGATGATCACGCCGACGGAGATCGCGACCGCCGGCGCCGAGGGAGCCACGATCGGCATGGTGCTCTCCTTCTACGTCATCAGCATCGCGGCGGCGCACACGGCGTCGGAGGGCCTCAGCCTCATCACGGGCACCAGCGTGACGATGGGCGAGGTGGACTCGGACGCGCACGCCACGCGCATGGCCGTGCTCACCAACGGCCTCGTGTACTACGCCGTCAACCTGGCTGGGCTCGTGTCGATGCTGTGGCTGCCGCATTCGAAGCTCGACGCGCAGCAGCTGCGCGCCTTTGGTGGATACAGCCGCGGCTGGGGCGCCTCCGTCGTCACGCTCTTCCTCGTGCTGCTCGTCTTCGTGCTCGTCGTCAACGTCGCCAATATGGCGTCCTCCTCGTGAGAGCAGTGGTGCGGTGTCGCGATATCTATTCAAAGTATTTACGAGGAACATTGTGCTCTTGCCGCTGCACTGCGACGTCTCCCTTGCTCTTGCTGGCGGGCCTTGCGCTCTGTCACAACTGCCGGCCCCGAGGCCTGAAGGTTGGACTGATTGAAGCTGAGAGTCTGACCGTCGTGATAGCATTTGGCCAGCCACCACGCGCTCGCTTCAGGCTCATCGACTGGTAAGAACAGCACAAATATAGCCGCGTGATCCCTGCGTGTTGAAGAGTGAGAAGATGGAGGAGATGTGGGTATCCAAGTCCGCAAAGAATCGACAGCTCTATGATCAGGGAGGGAGGAAGGACGGTTGACTGCAGCTCTCGTATCATTCGCCACTCGTGGAGCGTGGAGCCTTCCAGTCGCCATGTCTTATGACGTCAAAGTGGCCGCATGCTGATGTCCTTCCGCTCGTCTCACTTTGACACTTCCCGGCGCCGGGCGATCACTCCATCAGCGGTGCCAAGCGCTTGATCGGCCTGCGTGACCAACTTGTGGCCCGTGATGCGAGTCGCTCTGGTCGCGCTTGCTGTCATCAGTGGCGCTGCCGCGACTCTCTACAAGGCGACCGACTACTACTCGGACGCGAGTTGCAGCACGGGTGTAAACCAGTTCTTCCTGTCTCCACAGAGCTCCTGCCCCACCACCGAGTCCTGTCGCGTCGACGGCTCGAATGGCTACCCGCGGTCCTCGATCTCGTGCGTCAGCAACGCGGCAGCCCATGCGCAGACCATCTTCGGCAACGACCCGTACCTGCTGGTGCCGGACTTCAGGACCGACGCGACCTGCACGAAAGAGTTCAACGTGTACGGCGTGCGGCTTCTCAAGGGCCAATGTCTGCGCACGGGCCCGACTTCTAGCATCAAGTACTCGGTCCGCATCGACTGGGCGGTCGACGCGCTGACCTACACGACCACCGACTGCAGCGGTAAGCCTGACAGCGTCACCCGCCGGAGCTCGAGCGACATCAACACCAACAAGTGCATCAAAGGCACCAAGATGTTCGTTGTGCAAGCCCCGTATCAGACGCCGGTCGTCTACACGGCCTACACGTACTTCAGCGACTCGAGCTGCTTGACAGCCAACCGCCTCCTCTTCACCCCCGTCAAGGTGGAGACAATCGCGGACGACGCCGACTACACCACTTGCGAGCAGGACGACAACGGACTGTACTATTCGCGCGATCCGTTCATTGACGGTATCGTGGCGTACTCTGGAGGCGCGCTCGGATACGACGTGACGTACATGATCGAAGACGGGTTCTACGACTCGGCCTGCTCGCTCGACCACTCCGTCTCGGCCTACCGGTCGGACGGAACATGCATCAACATGGGGACCTACAGCGAGAAGCACACGATCTTCAACGGCGTCTACAGTGTCGTGCAATACTCGGGCGTGACCTGCAGCGGCACCGGGACGACGACGCTCTCACTGGCATCCACGTACTGGAACAGCGGAGCGTGCAGCAGCTCTCGCAAGTTCAGGTCCTTCCAACCATCGACAACAGTGACGACAACGCCAGCGCCGGCAGCGACGACCACGAAGCCGCCGACGACCACGAAGCCGCCAACCACCACGAAGCCACCGACGACGACGGAGTCGACCAAGTACAATCTCTTCAACGGCGCGGCGGCGGCTGTCTACAAGGCTATCGACTACTTCTCGGACGTGAGTTGTGACGCGAATGTCAACCAGTTCTTCCTGGCCCCTCAGAGCTCTTGCCCCGCCGCAGCAACTTGCCGCGCGGAGTCGTGGAATGGCTATCTGCGCTCGTCGGTCTCGTGCGTCAGCGACGCGGATGCCCACGCACAGACCACGTTCGGCAACGACCCGTACCTGGTGGTCCGGTACTTTGGCGATTCAACCTGCTCGAAGGAGTACTATATCTACGGCGCGCGGCTTCTCCAGGGCCAGTGCAGGCGCATGAACGCGACTTCCAGCGTCAAGTACTCGGTTCGCATCGACTGGACCGTGGACATGCTGGCTTACTCTTCTCCAGTCTGCGGTGGAACTCCCGTGCAGGTCACTCGCACGAGCCCCAGCGACGTCAAGGCCAACAACTGCGTCAATGGCGCCAAGATGTTCGTCATGCAAGCAACGCCCAAGACCGCCGTGGTTTACACGACCTACACGTACTTCAGCGAGTCGACATGCGCCGAGTCGTCGAGCTATCGCGTCCTGTTCACTCCGCAGAAGGTGGAGAGCATCGCGAACGACGCGGACAAAGTCAATTGCGAGCAGGACGACAACGGACTGTACTATTCGCGCAACACCTTGATTTCCGACATCCAGACGTTCTCCGGCGGTGCGCTCGGATACGACGTGACGTACATGATTGAGTACGGGTTCTACGACTCGGCCTGCTCGCTCGACCACTCCGTCTCGGCCTACCGGTCGGACGGAACATGCATCAACATGGGGACCTACAGCGAGAAGCACACGATTCTCAACGGCGTCTACAGTGTCGTGCAATACTCGGGCGTGACCTGCAGCGGCACCGGAACGACGACGCTCTCACTGGCATCCACGTACTGGAACAGCGGAGCGTGCAGCAGCTCTCGCAAGTTCAGGTCCTATCAGACGCCAACATTAGCGCCGACACCGGCACCGACGACGACCAAGCCAGCGACGACCACGAAGGCGCCAACCACCACGAAGCCAGCGACCACGACGAAGACCACGACGAAGGCGGCGAAGTTGCCCAAACCGCCGAAGGCGCTGTAGACGACGGCGACCAGAACGACATTGACTGTTGCGACGCTCATCGTGACTACTACAACATTGGGCTTCCTTTTTGCTTTCACCTCTCTATCGCCTTTGTATCGATGGAGAACAGTTCATGGACAACTTGCTTCGAGTTCAAGTGAAGGCTTTAGGGCTGTCGAATGACGGCCGAGTCTCCACTCCAGGCACCAAGACACTGCCCTTACTCTAGCGACGACAGCGCTTCGAGTCTCCACTCCACTCTCGGCTCCACTGCTTCGTCCACATTGGCACACGCGACGCTTTCTGCCTTCGCATCCGCCGTCGTTGCTGGCGGAGGTGGGTTCTCATCGTCAACTCGGCGCTCAAAGGCGGTCAGTTGCGCCTGCAACTTCTGCGCTCGCCCTGTGTGGCCAAACGCCACGAGCATCTCTAGCAACCGCTTCACTTCTCGGCGGAGGGCGTCACTCGGCAGCAACTCCGCCAGCTGCTGCGTCACGTACGCTTCTTCTTCGGCACTGCCATGCTTCATGCGGTTGCGCCGCTCTCGTCGAGACGGCATGCCGCCCTTGCTCTTGCTCTTGCCCTTGCCTGACGCCGATGTGTCTCCTCCCTGCTGCAGCGCCTGCGTCGCGTAGAAGTGGCTCGAGGTCGCGCGCGCGAGCGACTGCATGGAGAAGTTGCCGATGCTGCGCGCGCTGTTGTGGCTGCCCACCGAGCTCATGGACGCGCTCGAAAGCGCGCTGGACGCGGTGCTGGACACCAAGCTACGAGCGTCACTCTCAGCGTCGTCGTCTTGCCTGTGGCCCCACCTCCTGCCGTCGATGCCGTGGATCCTGAACAAGCGTTTCTGCGTCTGGATCGCGTCCAACCGCCGCCAGTTCTTCACATACGCTGCTTCTTGCTGCTGCAGCTCCTGCAAGAGTTCTTCGTGGCACTGGAGAACGCCAGGCTCGACGTCAGTCTCGACCAGATCGCTGCGGCTGTGCAGAAGTGCGAGGCGCATGGCCTCCATCCACTGCTTGTGCGTCACCAGCAGCGCCACTGCCTCGTCCAAGTCGCCACAGTACTCGGCGTACACCTGAGCAACCTCAGCGATGTCCTTGGGACCGTTCTGATGGTTCAGCATGTCCTCTGCCAGTTGGTACCCGAGCTGGCGCACCTGCTCTGGTGGCTGCTGCCCGCGGATGGCTAGCGACAACGCCATTTGCCACTGCCGAGCGAGAGTGAAGGCGCGCTGAGCGTCTGTGACGGCTGAGACAGACAAGTAGACGTACGCGGCGTCCGTGAACTTCTTCTCTGCTTCGAGGTGCTGCCCGTGGAGCAGGGTCAAGCGCCGACGCAGATCTGGCAGGTCGCGGAAGAGTCCAAGCGCCTGCGTGTACAGCGCGCTGCGTGCCACGAGCGACTCCACACGCTCCTCCAACGCCCCCAGTTCGTCGCTCGAGCATCCGGAAGCGATAGCAGCCCGGACCAGAGAGCCCAAGTGCTCCAACGCACGGCCGAACCGCTCCAAGTGCATATCGATGCGCAGTTTCCTCTCGTTCAAGTCGCGAGTCGCTGCGAGTTCGTCCAGCAGCGGAGCGTACGACCGCGGGTCTCGGTCCGAGAAGGCGGCGACTTGCCTCAC
This sequence comes from Phytopythium litorale, assembly GCA_023338075.1. Classification (NCBI taxonomy): domain Eukaryota; phylum Oomycota; class Peronosporomycetes; order Pythiales; family Pythiaceae; genus Phytopythium; species Phytopythium litorale. The sequence continues at coordinate 8,411 of JAADYB010000598.1, forward strand.
CAGCGCGAGGTCATACATGCCAAGTGCCTCGTTGAACAGCGTGTCTGCGTGGGTCAGCAGCACGAGGTGTTTGAGCGCCGAGCGCTGCCGCTGCCTGGTCGTTGGGTCGCTTCTCCCACTCGCAAGCTCCTGGATCTTGGCCAGCGCCTTCACGAACTGCGGCGGGGTCTGCTTGACCGCGCAGGTCAGGTACGGCAGCAGCAGCGCGTCCAGTTCACCGTTCTCTTCTTGCTCGCTCGAGTCTTCGCGCTCAAGTCGACTGCGAATCGAGTGCATCAACGCTCTACAAACGGTGTTGACCTTGTCCGTGGCGTCCGGCACGCAACTCGCTTCGGGGTCCATGCTTGGGGACGGTCCCGGCGGACCAAACGCGCGAAACTGAGGCTCGTACTTGTCGCGCCAGACGTCCACAGGATGCAGGTTGGTCACGAACAGGCACAGCCGGTCGCTGACAATCTGCGAGGGTCGAGTGTCGATCAGATCGCGCACCAACCGAGCACTGAAGCTGGCCAGGAAGCCCTCGCGATCGTAGTCGACGAGCAGGTTCATGTCCAACCGATGAGTGCGGCACAGCTCCAGTGCAGCGGCGAGCGCGTGGCGTCGGATCAGACCGAGCACCAGCGCTAGCACAAGCAGTCGCGGCGAGACGCACTCGAGGTTGCCGCGCGGCATTTGCAGCACGACGCCAGCGCGGTCGCCGATCACACCGACCAGCCGCGCGCCTTGTTCGATCTTACGCGCCTCCAGTGAGATCTGTTGGGCGGACGACGCGGGAGTGGACCCAAGGCTGGCGTCGCTCGTGCTGATGACCGAAGCGAGCGGCAGCATGCGAAGCTCCGCTTCACTACCGACCGTCGTGCACAGCAATGTGGACGACACGGGGCACAACCGGAAGGACGAGCAGCCCGAGACGAGCACCCGAGTGCCGACAAACAGCCGCGCATTCCGCTCCTGGAGGCCGATAATGGTCATGGTGTCGGTGGTGGAGGCCCCGGACTGCACGACGGTAAAGTGCGAGAACGCTGGGATGCCCTGTGCGATGAGCTGCGGCGCTGCAAAGGTCGACTCTGCACTGTCGTGATCGACACTGAGCGTGTAGACGTCGCCATTGTGACACTGCAGCGCCATGACTCGAGCCATCGATGGTAGGTTCGGCTTGTCGACACTTTGCTGGGTCAGTTCATGGGTTCCGGGCATAGCAAGCACGTCGCAAGCGAGGCGCACTTCATCCACGTCACCCACCTCACCCACCGACACAACGAAGCCATCGTCCTCGTCTCCGACGACACAGGAGCCAGCCACAAGCACGTCTCTCCATCCCGCTTTGGCGACAAACGCAAGCTGGCGCGTTCGAGGGACATAGCTGGCCCAGAGCAGACTAGACAGCTCGAGATCGCCGTCGCCCGACGGCTTCAGCTTCGCGATCACCGGCTTGACGCTGAGGTAATCCAGCACAACGTGCAATTCGCCGGTCGACGACAGTGCCAGCAGCGTCTCTGACCGCGCGTCGAACGCGATAGAGTTGACGGGCGACGGGATCTCGACGGTTCGCAGCGCAAACGGAGGCGGGACGATCGCTTGGTGAAGCGGCGTGAGCAGCAGTTTGCAGCCATCGATGACAGCCGTGACGGCGACCGACTTGAGTGATTTGGCTTCGACACAGGCGCTGACGGCGCCGGTAGATGGGAGTAGATGCGCCTGTCCCTCCACGCTGGTGATGTCTCTCGTGAACTCTTCCTCGATCAGCATCGGCGGGTCCAGTTCACCGTCTCCTGGCGTTCCGTGCTCGAGGAAGTAGAGCTTGCCGGGAGTCTCGTCATCCCAGTCGAACGCGACGAGCTCGCTCCTGGGCCAGCGCCGCTCCTGCTTGAGGTACCAGTGGTAGTTGCCTCTCGTCCAAAGTTGAACGACCGATTGAGCAGCACAGCCGTCCCGCGCCTCTGCCCGCAGATGCACGGCCAGCACGTCGGCGTCGGCGCTCCACCGCACGCGGTGGACGTCCCAGCCGCGAGACGGCGAGAACTCGCTCGGCAGCTGGAACTCGCCGTGCCGCAGCCCGTTGCGCTCGAAGAAGACGACCCACAAGCTGTCGCCGCGCGCCTCGCTGCTCGCGATCAGCGCCTGATCCGCGCTCCAGTGCAGCGCGTGGCCGAGCGCCGGGATCGGCCGCCCGTCCTCGAGCCGCCCGACCGCGTGCAGCTCGAGCTCGTCCGAGAACACGAGCACCTTGTGTTCAACCCCTCGGTCCGACGCGCTGTCGACTGCAAGTGGCGCGTTCATGGCGAGGAAGCGGCCGTCTTCTCGCCAGCAGAGCTCCACCCCACGCTCCTCCTCCCTCTCGGGACTCCGTCGCGCGCCTGGCGGCAGCAGCGCCGCCCACTGCACCTCGTGCAGCACATCCCACTGCTGGTTCATGACGACGAGCGCCCCGCCGCCCGTGACCACGGCCATCTTCTCCTGGTCGCTGCTCCAGGCCAGCGCTACTACACCACCGGCCAGCGCGCCGACCTCCTCCGCAGCGCGCGCCTCGACGTCCACGGCGACCAGCACGCCATCCGAGCGCGCGCAGACCAGCGCGTCCAGCTCCGACACGTACTGTACCCAGCGCCACTCGCTGTCCGCGGCGGAGTGGTCGACGTCCTCCAGCGACGCGCGCAGATCCACCAGCTCGTCCGAGGTCGCCGCGGCTTCCGACAGGTCCAGCGCGTCCACGCGGCCGTCCGCCGACAGGAAGAAGGCGCGACGGCCGCCGCAGTCGACCGTCAAGGTGCTGCAGGCGCTGGTGGCGGCCTCGAGCGCCTCCTGTGGCCGCAGCGGCGTCGCGCGCCGCGCCAGCGCCACGAGGTTCCGCATGTTGCTGGCAAGTGAGTGGCAACAGGCCAAAGTGACGGTATCGAAAGAGTGACATGTGAGGGGATGATACCGGTGACAGGCAAAAACGGATCATTCCGCTTTAGTGACATGAGACCAGGCTCACTTCCAGGTCGAGCGACCCTCTCGGTCCATGAGCTTCTCCCTGCCTCGCTGCCTGCTTTCTCGACGCTCCGTGGCTGCATACGCCCTCGCTGGCACACAGGAAGACAGGGCGGAGCACTAGCGAGGCACTTCAGAGCTTGCTGGCGGACTCGGCGTCCTTGGGAACGGCGTGGGCCTGCACGAACGCGAGCGCCTTGGTGAAGCTGTCGGCGGGCGTCACGTTGTGCGCGATCTCGCCAACCTCGCCGCCCGGCAGGATGATCACGTGCGAGCGCTCGACGCGCTTGGCCTCCGTCTCGCTGCCGAAGAACCCGATGAGCTGGCGCGCCGGGTCCGACAGGAACGTGTACTTGTACTGCTGCGCGTCCTTCCAGGCGCGCAGCTCGGCCGGCGTGTCCGCGCCGAGGCCGAACACGTCAAAGCCCGCGGCGTTGATCGTCTCCAGGTTGTCGTTGAAGCCGCACGCTTGCTTGGTGCATCCGGGCGTGTCCGCCTTGGGGTACATGAAGAAGATGGCGCCGCGCTCCTTGAACAGGCTCTGGAACTGCACCTTGTCCTCCGCGTGCGTCTCGAGCTCCACGTCGAACGTGACCGTCTTGCCCACGGCGAAGGCTTCGTCCTCTTTGTCCTCCGTCGCAGACGCGGTCTCCGAGGCGGCGGCAGGGGCGGCGGCGTGCTCCTTGACAAAGTCGACGGCGCGTTGGACGCTCTCGGCAGGCGACACCTTGGGCTGGATGTCGCCGACGACGCCGCCCTTGAGGAGGACGACGTGCGAGCGCTGGACCTTGGTGCCGCCGATGGAGCTGCCGAAGTACTTGATGAGCTCGTGCTTGGGGTCGCTGAGCAGGTCGAACGGCAGGCTCTGCTTGTCCTGCCAGTTGGCCAGTGACTTTGGGCTGTCGCCGCTTAGACCGTACACCGTGAAACCCGCGTCCTTGATCGCCTGGATGTTGTCGCGGAAGCCTGCGCGGGCATGCGGATAGCAGCGCGTTAAACCGTTGGTGTTGGCCTAAAGCAAGAGCAAGAGCGAGGGAGGGACGCACCGCAGGCCTGCTTGGTGCAGCCGGGCGTGTTGGCGCGCGGGTACATGAAGAAGACGACGCCCTGGTCCTTGTACGTGTCGGCGAAGACGACGTCCTCGTCCTTCTGGTTGCGCAGCGTCACGTCCTTGGCGACCTGCGCGCCGACGGCCAGCGACGCCATGGCGGCCGGCTTCTTCTTGGCGGGGCGGGGCGACGCGCTCTCTTCGGCGGCGCTACGCTTCTTCTGCGCGGCAGAGGCGGCGGCGGCAGCGGGCGGCGTCGAGTCCTTGGAGGCCGTGCGGCTGCGCGTGGAGACCATCGGGGCGGCCGGGGAGTGGGCAGGGGAGCGGGAACCGGGAGCGTCGGCGGCGGAGGAGCGACCAATAGCTTGGCGCATGCACGTTGACGAGGAGCTCGCCGCGAGACAGAAAAGATTCGATCGAGGTCGCGCGAAGGTCGCGCCAAGGGTGGTTCAACACCGTCTCTTGGAGCGACATTCGCGGAACCTCGTAACAGAATCGAATGTGTGACGAGTGCGCTCGTGGCATGCTGAACCGCCGACAGAATGCATGACATGCCTGCTTGTGCGGTCTTCTTCACGATCCATGAAGCAGCCACGGACACCTTGACCGAGTGCGAGCACATTGAGGCGGAGAGCGGTCGGGATGCAGTGAGGAGCGGGCTAACTTAATTATTTATGGAAGGGCGACGACGGTCGGCACCTCCAGGGATCAAAATCGCGCGATCGTTCGAGGCTCGAAGCTCGAAGCTCGAGGCTCGAAGCTCGAAGCTCGTCGCCGGCCGCACTTAACTTAAACAAACTCTACGCATGCAGAGGGTCCCGTGGCTCGTTCGCGGTCGCTTGCTGACTGCTGCTGCATCCGCCTTTGCTGTCGCTGTCGCTGTCGCTGTCGCCGAGGGCTGTCGCTCTCGCTGACGCTGTCACTCGTGTTGATGCGGATGCTGCTGCCGCCGCTAGCGAGTCGCGGGCGGCGCGCTCACTTGGGCGAGAGCGTGACGGGGAACTGCGGCACGGTCGCCCAGTAGACGCCGTCGTCCTGCATCTCGTGCAGCACGCGCGCGCGCGCCGACTTGGACTGCACGCTCAGGTCCACAGGCACGCGCGCGTTGCGGCCGTCCACCTGCGGCGCGTTCATGAAGGCGCACAGCAGCGCCTGGCCGACCTGCTCCAGCGACGGCATCCTGATCTCCTTCTTGTGTCTGTGTCTGCGACTGTCGGCGTCGAGCGGTCGGTCGGTGGGATTGAGAAGTGGCGTCTCCAAGCTTCTTCGCCGCCTTCTCTGCCCCATGGGCACGCGGCCACACATCGCGTGAAGGTCAAGTCGCGACTCGTCTCGGTTCGGCAGAGGCGGATTTACGGCCAATCAAACCGCGCAGAGGCGGTGAAGCGACGCTGTTCTCGTCGGTGATTGGAGAATTGGGGATTGCCAGTCGACGAATCAAACACCGGAGCGTCGATGCGCTGGTGATTGGCGTTCAGTGCAAAAGTTGGCGGCCTTTCGAGGCTTCTCGCTGGTCATGATCGTGCCCTGATAATGAGAGTGACATGAACGGAGGCTCTGCCGCCCGGCTTGAAGCTGCGGGCCGTGCGGTGCTGCGGCTCCTCTGCGCGACGCGTCCTCGCGCACTCGGCGGGTTTGGAAGCCTTCCGAGATGGAGAGAAGACGGAGGACGAGGCACGCTGGACGAGCACACATTCCCGTCGTTGGTGTTGACGGAGCCCTCGCTCCTTCCTGCCCTCTGCTACAGCACGCCTAATGTATCACGGACGTACAGTTGCTCGCGGCTCGTTGCGCTGCGCAAGATCAGCCCAGCAGCGGGTAGGTCGCGGCCGTGGCGACGCCGCACAGGTTGTCCTTCTGCGAGATCTTGACGTAGCCGTCCTCGCCCCAGTGCGTGCTCCACGAGTTCTTCACCAGCGTGTACTTCTGCCCCTTGTGCGTCGTCACGCCGACGGCGACGACCGAGTGGTCGAGGCTGTCCGGGTCGCTATTGCACTCGACGTCGTCGTAGTACCCGCCCGCGTAGAAGTAAAACGACGGCAGCGACGCGTCGATCGACACTGACAGCGGACCGACAGTCGCCAGCGCATCGTTGAGCGCATCGAGCCCGGTGACGTTGACGAAGCCCGTCATCGACACGGCCGCCTTCGACTTGTCGTAGTGGCAGTAGTCCGGCTGGTTGCGGTACGAGCCGTACGTGCTGGTCGATTCCAGGCCGCCGTTCGCCATGATCCATTCGTACGCCTGGTAGTCGAGTCCGCCGTCGCACGCGTTGTTGCCGTAGTCCCACCTACACAGCGAAAACGTTCGTAAGCATTTGGTTGCGAGCCCGCGAAAAGAACGTCGAAGGCTCGCATGACATACGAGCAGTCCAACAGGTTCTGCTGCGAAAGGTTGACAAGTTTGTGCTCCTTCATGAACAGCGCGCCTTCCAAAGCGCCCGTTGTCCTGTCGTCGACAGTCACACCCATACCATATTGTCTTGTCAGCTACGGCATTCACCACACGCGAGACGACTGAGCATATCGACGACGCACCCGAACGTCCAGCACGAACCGCACGCGCCTTGATCCTTCACAGGCGTCACCGCTCCCTTTGCTCGCCAGTCAATCTCTCCCGGGGTCTCCACTGTAGTCACGACGTGCGAGGCCACTGCACCGTTGTCCACGGCACGCTTCACGCGCATCGGGTGGTACATTGCGATGCGCTCCGAGTGAGACAGGTCGGCGAACTGGTTGAGCTCTAGCCGGTATGACAGGCCCTGCACATGAAAGGATGGTGAGTGATCATATTGTGTTCCCGACAAGTGCACCATGAGCAGCGCACCTGCCGGTTCTTCATGTTGACCAGCCGCATGTTGTGGTGGAAGTTTGTGAGTCGCTGCACCGCTTCGTTCTCGTCTTCGTACGTCTTGTTATGCTCCTGCGCGAACCCGTCGAAGACTTCGCGCTTGGCGGTCGATCCCTCTGGCATCAGCATGTGGATCTATCGCGCATGCCAGGACGAGTGAGTTGCCCGCATTCGCAAACCATCAAAGCCACACAGCGCACGTACATCCCGCTGCGGCGAGCGCGCCGGCCCGTCGTACTCGCTCATTTCCGTGCAGTTCATCGATTTGGGGAGTTCCGAGAAGACCAGCTCGCTGACGGGTCCCTCGCGAATGTAGTCGTAGTCGATGAAGTACTCGTCGATGTGGCTTCCGCCGAGCATTCCGTTGCGTCCGACGTAATGAAAACGAACGGGGCGTTCGGTCACTTGATCAACGTAGAACGTGTACTCGCCCATCAGTCCGTCCGCGGTCGGCTTGTCCGTCGACGTGCGGAACTTCCAGCTGAAGCAGGGGCGGCCCCCAACGAGGAACACGCCGTGCTGCGGCTCGAACAGACTCATGTTGGGGAACACGTGCTGCAGCGGCGACGCGTCCATCTTGAAGCACTTGCGCTCGCGGATGACCGGGATGATCGAGTACGACGCGCCGCTCGTGTTGAAGATGTACACGTCCGTCTCGCCGTAGTAGCTCATGCGCTGCAGGCCCTTGGCCTCGTCCACGTGGACGTACACGGGCTCGACCATGTCGATGTACGGCATGTTGAACGTGAGGCTGGCCTCGTACTGCGTGGGGAACACCGGGCGCTTGGTCGGCGCCAGGTTGTTGGCGTCCTGGACGGCGCGGAGGATCGCGAGCACCCCGATGAAGAGCAGAATGCCGACCGACAGCGCGATGATCGCGCACCAGATCTTCTTCGACTGGCTGCGGCGCCGCACGGCCGCCGCGCTCTCGTGCCCATGGTACGCGACACCTTCCTCCTCGCCCGTTGGCTCTGTGCACCACCAGCGAGACGCGAGGCGTTAGAACGCGCGTGTGGACTGGGTACATCCGCCTTTTAACAGCACGAGCAGCGAGAGAAGCGGCGCTCGAATACCGACGCTCGGAGACCGACACCAGACCCGCTACGACACACACACAGAGGGGGGGGGACACGCACCGCTCAGCAGGCGCTCGCGCACGCTCGCGTTCGGGTCGTCCACGGGCAGCGACGGCGTCTTCGTCTTCTTCTTCCCCATGCTCGTCGACCTTTCTCGGGGCTTCTTGCTTGCGCTTTCTTCTTCAAAGTGGCGATCTGAGACCACCACGGAGGGGAAGATCCTCGTCGTCTGATTGGTCAAAAAGAAGTGGTAGGTTGACTTTGGAAATGTATGGGCAGGAGGCTGGGCCACTTCAACCTTGACTGATTGACAACTCCTTGTCAGTTGACGCTTCGAGTTGGTGATGGATCGAGTCAAGCACACATGCATCAACTTCCGGTTCTCCATGTCGTTTTGCTCTAATGCAGCATGCACAACAACATATACACCGATCGTCTACTGCCACCGCGGTTTGGCGGTCACGCGCGAGGCCGGACGCACGCGCGTACGCGCCGTCACTGTCTTGTCCGTCGTCTTGTCCGTCGTCTTGACCGGCGTTGCCATCGTCTTGGTGGCATCGGCTGTCGTCCTCGGCGAGGTCGACGCACGCGATGACGTCGATGTCGTCGATGAGGTCGTTGGTTTTGCTGCCACTGCCGA
>JAADYB010000599.1:0-16930 GCA_023338075.1 Phytopythium litorale
CGCGCCGCTGAAGGCTGCTGCTCCAGCAAACAAGGATATCCTCACCAGGCAATTCGTTGAGGGACGACGCGTGCTACTGACGGCTCTCCGCCGAGAAGATGCTCCGTGTGGCGGTCCTTTATCCGGCTGAAAATCGTCTGATCCTGGGTCACCACTGGAGGACTTCAAATGCATCGGAGCAAGGCGTCGCCGCCCCGCACGAAGGAGTGTTGGGCATACTTATTTCGCTCAATCGTGCCAACTGGCCTTGACACTTGTGAGGTCGAGGCGAGGCTTCTCTGTTCCAGTCCATTGGTTTCGTGGTGCACAGACAATGTGATGAACAGTGCTGTGCGAGTGCGTTTTCTGTGTTGGTCTACGCGTCATCAACCACCGCGAGAGCTCAAAATACACGTGAACGCGCTCACGAACGGGGTTTGTCAAGTGCCGAGCTGTTGTTCGTTATGATGCATGAATGCGGTGTCAACTGGAAGCGACACACCCGAGCCAGGCCTCAACCGCGGGCGTGCACGCGTCGCCCACGCCGCGCTCGATCTGCAGCCGCCGGAATTTGATGTACTCAGCGTTGGTCGTGCAGCTGATCACTTGCAAGCGCGCGCTGATACAGATCCCGGTGACGCCGTTGACGGCGCATTGGCGGTACTTGACGCCTCCGCACAGGATGTCCGTCAAGTACGCCGTCGGCTGCAGTTGCTTGTTGTCGACCGTCAGGTTCTTGGTGCACACGGTCGCCCCGATCTCCTCCAGCTTGACTTTGTCGACTGCCGCCATCCTCTCGGCAGTGCACGTGACATTCGGCTCGTCTGGGCGTGGGAGACACTGGAAGTTGGAGAGGTCGCACTTGTCGGTCACGAAGCCGTTGCAGCACACGGCGTTGCGCTTGGTCAGCTCCATCTTCTCGAGCTTGACAAGTGGCTGGAAGGACGGGAGTGCGGGCACGTGGAGCGCGTCGACAATGCTGAGGGAGCGAAGGTTGTCTAGCCCGTCAAACTCCGGAAGCGACGTCAAGGAGAACAGCCCCGTGAGCGCGAGCGTCTGGAGCGAGTGCAGGTCGACGAACGACGGAAGCGCAGGCAGGCCCGCCATCCCGCCGAGGCGCAGGAAGAAGAGGTGGGGCATGTCGGAGAACACGTCCTCCGGGATCGACTGCAGCGTGCGATTCGTGTAGTCGGCCTCAATGTGGCTGCGTTGTCAGGCAAGAGGTAGGTGAGGGTTTAGTTACTTGAAGCACGAATGGCAAACAACCACAGCCACTCACATGTACTCGATCTTGGAGAACTCTTTCATCCAAGAGGGCAACGCTGTGGTCTTGGTGTACATGAGAATGAGTTGCTCGAGGTGGTGGCAGTGTCGAAGTGCCTCGGGGAGTGCAGGGAGCGCGCGGTTGACGACTTGCACGATGCGCAGTTCTCCTGCGACTGCCAGGTCGGCAAGGTCGGCAGTCGCATCCTCCGGGTCCTCCCACTCCGCGAACGTGGCCGGCCCGACCTGGAGATCGACAAACATGAGGCACGTGCAGTGCTTGCCGTCAACGTTCCACTGGTAGCTCACGACGCCGCACTGCGAGTACTTGCTGCACAGCTTTGTGGTCGACGCGATGGCCACGACCGTATAGACCAAGACGCCCGCACCAGCGATCAGGAACACGAACGCGAGCAGCATCTTTGGCAGAGTGCGCTTGCCAAGCTCAAGCTTCACTCGCTCAGTCACCGCCCTCGTGAAGTCGCTCACTGACCCCATGGACCGCTCAGGTCGCTCAGCAACGCTGCTGTTCGTCCGAGAGCGGTGATGTACTTGCTGGTGGGTCCGCGACTCGTGAACTCTATGAGCGAGCGCCACCTCGATCTCGAAGTTGTGCGCCAGTGTGACAATGATTTTGCGCCACTTGTAGAGCGACAGCAGGTTAAGCGAAGACTTGATGAGTAGCGAGCTGACCGACGAGAACTGCAGGTAGTGGAAGGCGCTGCGGAAGCTCGAGATGTGCGCGGGGTCGCCGAAGAGCCTCGCCGTGCGCTCAAACACCGAGCTGGTGAAGGCTTCTTGCCGCGCTGCGAAGGCTGCGCGGTCGAACTGGAACGTGTAGATGAAGTACACGAGCACGACTAGCGTCGCGAACACGGCGAAGAAGAGGTCGAACCTGCGGGATGGAGTCGTGAGACGACCCGCGAGCGAGTGGGACGAGAAGATCGGCGTACTCACATGTAGAAGAGTCGCGGGACGATCAAGAAGTGGTCGATGCGGTAGCGCTGGTAGCGGTAGTACGATGCCAGCCAGTTGGTGATCAGCAGGATCAGGTAGAAGTACACGAGCGGCAGCGGGAAGCCCAGGCGCAGGTACGCGACGAGTGTCGTCGTCTGGAAGATGAGCTTGGGCAAGTCCAGCACCGCGTTCTGCAGCATGCAACATCAGTCACCTCTCGCTGCGCTCACGGGGTCTAGCAGTGCGTAAAGCAGCGATGAGGCACGTTACCATGTACTCTCGCTTCTCCCCGGTCACCGTGGCCAGCTTGCGCACAAACTCTAGTACCGCTCGCCCCGTCCCTCGACTGCGGAGCTTGACTATCGTCGCCTTGTCATTGTGATTTACCGGCGCGACCTTGTCGGCTGATATCCCGGGCTTTGTGGGTAATTCATGCCTCGCGGTCGACGTCCCTCGACACGAGAAGAACAGCATGAGCACGGCGAGCGCGACGTAACCCAAGCCAAAGAGCACTAGGAGCGCCACGGAGAAGCCCACAAGTGCGCTGTGCGGCTTGGGCAGCAGCCAGAAGTTGCCGTTGTCAAAGCTGGCCGTGCCCATGAGGCTGTTCGCGACCTCCGTCGTGTAGACCTGGATCACGGCGAGCATGAACGTCCAGGCGGCCGAGAGCAGGAACAAGACCAGCATCGGGATGCCCAGGCCGCCGAAGATGCGGTAGAAGCGGCTGACATCCTTCGCCACGACGTCCACGACGTCCACAACACCACCGAGGAGCAGTGAGTGGCGCGGCTTCGGAGGGGAAGGCACCGACGCAGGCTCCTGTGTCGGCGGCAGCTTGGTCGCGTGGTCTGTCATTACCAGTCTATGCCCAAGAGGCGACGACGACAGGGACCCAGCGTGCATCCCCGATGGGGACGCCGCATCTTCGGTGGCCAGCATGACCGCATCCAAGCCGGTGCAGCCCTCGAGCGCAGCATCTGCCTCCTTGTCGTTCTCTGGAGGCGCGGCGATGCAGTTTATCGCCTGCGTCTTAGCGTCATACGCGTCGGTCGAGCTCGTCATCTCTGCGCACAGAGGAGCGGGGCTGCTCGATCGTGGCTCTGTCTGGTGGGTTGTGCTGACTGGAGTTGTCAACTGCCGTCTGCTCTTGGTTGACTGTCTGTCGAGCCCCACGAGCCGCCGGCCTCAAATAGCAGTCCGTAAGACGTCTCCGCTTGCAACCGCCCGGCAACGCCATCGCGTTCGCTATCCCTGAACCACTGCGGTCCCTGAGCCACTGGGGTCCAAGCGTTTCGCTGTCTCGTGAGCGTTGGCGCCAAGCAACCCGAGGCACGAACGCACTCCACCACGATTCCCGTTGCAAGGACTTGTCGGCCGCCAAAATCTCCGGACACTGCCATTTTACGATCGCCAGCTATTTGTGGGACTCAGTCAACGCTCGGGACGATGCCTGCCTCCCAGACGAACTGCGCGTCCGGCCACTTGGTCTTGAGGATCTCCTCCAGCGGCGGTGACCCATGGCCCCCGCTCGCTCCCGCGTCCGCGATCGGCACCGACTTGCCGATGAACTCGCCGGTGCTCGGGAGCTTGACGCGGCACTTGACCAGCACTGGCTGCCTCCCTCTGCGGTCGCTTCCAGGTGGAGAAGAGCTGGCACCGCCGATGCGAAGGCCGTTGTAGTAGTACCAGTCGAACTCGAGCGGCGGCGAGCTCTCTGCTGCGATTGAATCGCTCGTCTGGCCATTCAGAGGTGTCGTGCTCGCCGCCTCTAGTCCAGAGGAGGCAGCGGGGGGCCCACCGCGCTGCTCGGCGTCGAACTGCGCCTGTAGTTCGCGCGCGATGTCCGAGTCGGACCGCGGACGGTGCTCGGCGGCCTGGCCGGAGGCGTACTGACCGCTGAGCGCGAGCTCCAGGTCCCCCGTGTGCAGCAGCACCGAGACAACCTTCCAGTACTCGTCCCACAGCAGGATGCCCGCGCCGTCGGCCATCTCGAGCCTGGCGAACAGCCGCGCCATCCAGTAGTCGCTGTTGAGGACGTCCGAGGCGACGCCGAGTTGCGCGAGCGACTGCGGCAGCTCGGCGAGCGGCATGAAGCCCGTCTCCATGGGGTCGAAGGCCTTGAACACGCGCTGCACGCGCTGGAAGAGCGCCTGGGAGGGTGACTCGCTGCCCACGGCGACGTCCAGCGCGAAGCCGACGCTGAAGTGCGAGGCGCTGCCGACGACCCACACGGGTGCCTCGGGCACCTTGTAGAAGCTGCCGACCTGGCAGTAGCGCAGCGCCTCTAGCTGTGAGAGGTAGCCGACGCGCGCGCGGCGCTCGAGCCCGCGCAGCAGCAGCCCCGAGTCGCCCAGCGGCACGGCGCCGTCGAACGCGTTCGACGCGGCGCGGCCCGTGAGCAGCAAGTTGAGCAGCTCCTGCGCGCAGTGGCCGAACTGCGCCGTCAGCGCGGCCTCGCGGTCGTCCATGTCGCCGCGCACGCGGTCCACGCCGCGGGTGCGCAGCACGCTGGCCACGAAGCTCAGCACGCCGCGCGGGCCCTGCAGCGCCGGCAGGACGGGCAGCAGCTCGGAGGCCACGGCTGCGGTCGCCGCGTCCTCGTCCGCGCCACCGACGAACACGACCGTCTCGGAGAAGCGCAGCGCCGACAGGTCGACCGCGTCGCCGTCCTCCAGCCCGTCCGGCACGCGCGCGAGCACCACGCGTGCGGCGTCCGCGGGATCCGCGCGCGCCTGCACCACGAGCGACGCCAGCGCCTGAGCCAGCAGCCGCTCCTGCTGCCTCTCCGGTCCGTCCGCAGCCTGCAGCACCGCGCCGAGCCGCTCCTGCAGGCTGCCGTGACCGCCGGCCGGCGAGCAGAAGAGCGCGCGGCGCAGCAGCTCGGCCTGAACGGCCGCCAGCACGCCGCAGGGCCCGCCGTGCGCTTGCACGAGCCCCAGCGGGAAGCCGCCGGCCGCCGGCTGCAGCTCGAAGCCCTGGCGCAGCCAGCGCGCGACGTCGGCGGTCGGCGCGGCGTGCGGCCAGAGCAGCGCCGTCAGCGCCTCGCGGTCGGGAGCCGGGAGCTCCATCGTGCGCGGAATCACTTGGGTTCACTATGGGAGAGCGACCAGTTCAACCTCAAGTGCTTCCGAGTCATTCAAAGTATCCCATTGGGGGTTCGGTCACTTTTCGGAGTTTGTGCCATCGAGCGGCTCTTTTATTTTAGTTGCGACGTTTTTTGCAGCTTGCCTGGGCAATTTTTGGTCTCGCATACAAACTCCGAGTGCGCGCCGCGCTAAAAAAAACTATCGAAAACAGTTGGGTCGGCATCGCATGGCCGTCACCTGGCACCAGCCTGGCCGCATTTGGGCGTCATGGGATCCGCCGCCTCGGCCTCTCGTGACGCCGCCTCTTCCGCCCCCAAACGACAGCGCGGGCCGGACGCAACGCCCAGGTTCAACCGCGTCGCGGACGACGGACCCACGGACGCTGGCCGCCGGCTATAGCGCATTTCGGCCGCTCGCCGGCCACCCGCGCGCGCATTTCTGGCGTTTTGTTCTCTCGGCGCGGCCACAAGCGCGCGACCGGTCCGGCCTCCGCGTCCGTCCGCAAAGACCGTGTTGCAGGGACGTGTCCCACTGCGCGCCGTGCGATCGTGACGGCCGCAGCCGGTCCGCCCTCGGGTCATCCCAATCCCGATCCCCACCGCGTCGGCCCCACCCGAGAGCGTCACTTGTCAAGCGTTTCTCGAAACGAAGCCACCCAGAGGGATCCCCATCCGGCCGCAATGGACCCGCTCCGGCGCCTCGCCGACGACTCTCTGCGGGCCCTCACGGGTCCCTCGACTCCCCTCCCGTCCGCAGTCGCAGCCCCGACCGCAGCCCCGACCGCAGCCACCGATCCGACCGCAGCGCCGGACGCAGAGACGCTCGTCGCCGGAGACTGCGCGGCCGACGTGCGCGCCTTCTGCGGGCCCGAGGCAGACGTGCTGGCCCTGCTGCACGAGGTCCGCGCCAGCGTTTCGCCCGCCAAGATCGAGGCGGCCGCGCGCGGCCTGAGTCTGTGCATGGCCCGGCACGCAGACGCGCTCACTCCGCGCTGCGTCGAGGCGCTCGTGGCCGACATGCTCGGCGCGCGGACGGCCGCGGCGACCGCGCGCCAGACCGGCCCGGACGACGACTCGTCTGTGGAGATCAGCATCCACTACGCGCGGCACCACCGGGGCCCCGCAGCCGGCCACGCCCTGCGCGCGGGCGGCGGCGCGCTGTCGGCCTCCCAGCTGAGCGCCGACGTGGGGCACTCGCTGCTCTGGATGCTCGCGCTGCCCTTCTGCCTGCTCGGGCTGTTCGTGACCGCCAAGCAGGGCGTGCGCTACGCGCGCCGCCGCCGAGAGGAGCGGCGGATCGAGTGCAAGCAGCAGTACCTGCCCGTGCAGTGAGTGAGCCGTCCGCCACGGCGCTCCATGTTCATTCCCCCTTCGGGTGTATACCATACGAATCGCCTATATATAAATACACCGACGACGTGCTCACATGCGGCATGTGATGTTGAAGAAGGAAATCGTCCCTCACGTACGGTTTGGAGGCAACGTGGTATAGAGTGTGCGGATCGGTCGCTCTTATGGGCTCAAAAAAGGGCAGACCATCCCTAAATATGGCACACCCTCCGTAATTCGGGGCTTCGTCCCGTATTTACGCGTGTGGCGAATCGCGATCCAGAGATTTGCTCTGCGTAATTTCTGAAAAGGGGTCGGCGGGATGGGCGCCTAATTGCGCTAATCCCGCCCCCGCCATTTTGACCATTTCATTTGTCGCCATTACACCCCCCCCCGTCGTCCAGGAACCGCGCCAGCAACGCGCGCAGGCGGCCCACGAGCTGCTCGTTCTCGCTCGCGACGCTCTCGTCCGCGTCCGTGAACGGCGGCAGCAGCGTTGCGGCCCCGCCAAAGAGCCGCAGGGCCCCGTCCGCCTCCACCTCGAACGGCACAAAGTGCTGCATCGCATCCGCATACAAACCGTCAGTTCTTTTTCGCAGCGGAGACCGTCGCACCGCACGCACCCGCTCCAGGAAGGCCGCGAGCTGCGCCAACCGCGCCTCCCCGCCACACTGCGACTCGTGGCCAGTGGTGCCCGGATCCAGGTTCGCAAGGGACTGGAGCAGCGCGTCGCCGTCCGCGTCCGCGTCCTCGTCCGCGGACACGCCGCGCACGTGGTGCGGCAGCAGCAGTTGGAGGCGCACGCGGCCGCTGGCGTCCGCGGCCTGCACGAGCGCCACGTGCCGCGTCTCCGGGTCCGCACCCACGAGCAGCCCGCGCGCGCTCGTGCCGTCCATCAGCGCCACGCGCACTCGCCGGCCCACGAGCGCCGCCCGCTGGCCAAAGTCGTCCCGGTCGTCCTCCATCCGCAATTTCCGTCACAATTCGACAGTGCTGCAGTTTGAACGCATACGTTTTCGAAGTGCGGGCCGCAACCCGGCGGCGAAATTGCGACGAAAAGACAGCAAAGGTGGGAACAGTGCGATGCAATTAGAAAGCCTCATCGCGGCCATACATCGCTGGATGCTGGCGGACGAGGACGGGGGACACCCCGGGCACGAAGGTCGGCTAGACTTCGCTCGTCGAGTAGGGCTTCTCGACCTGGACCCAGAGCGCGATGATGCAGAGCCCGATGGCGATCGAGATGGAGCCCATGAAGTTGCCCTGGTCCATGAGGCTGGCGTAGCTCCAGCCAAAGTACTCCTGGATGCTCATGCGCACGCTGGGGAAGAGCGTGACGACGATGTAGATGCCCATGAGCACGGCGGCCGTGAGCATCGAGTCGCCGTGCGTGTACACGCGGTTGTAGTACGACACGATGTAGCGCACGACGGCCCAGATGATGCCGAAGAGCGTCGCGAAGAAGACGAGCACGTTCGGCAGCTCGGCCAGCGACCCGCGGCGCGCCTCACGCTTGTCGTGCCACGTCGACTTCTTGCCCGTGAGCTTCCACACGAACGCGCCGAGCATGGCCGTCAGGTTGGTGAACGCGTACACGTACGACGCCTCCTGCGAGCGCACCACGTCGTTGTTCTCCACGCCGCGCGTCGACATGGCGGCCAGCAGGCCCTGCACGATCAGCTTGGGCACGAGCGCGATGAGCACGCGCAGGCCGTTCACGTAGATGGGCGCGTAGCCCGTGTAGAGGAAGTAGAGCGTGATGTAGTACAGCAGCACGACGGCCAGCGAGCTGAGCGGGAACATGGTCGAGTTGAAGTAGAACACGCGCCGCATCATGTTGTTCGGCTTGCGGTACTTGGGGATGGCCACCGTCGGCTTCTTCCACTGCGGGTCGATCACCTTGCTCGTCTTGTTCTTCTTCATGAGCGCCGTCTGGAACGCACCCTTAGCCCAGCGCTTGCGCTGCGCCATGGCGCCCGCCACCGTGTCAGGGATCAGTCCCTCGGCCAGACGGATGCGCTCCGTCGCCTCGCCCTCAAAGTCCTTGCGGAAGTACATGGCCTTCCAGCCCATGCTCAGCAGCTTCTGCCCCGTGTAAATGTCCTCCGTCAGCGTGCCGTACTGCACGCCGGCGATCGAGTCGAGCGCCTCGCGACGGATCAAAGCGTTCGTGCCGGCGAACGACGCGCAGTCGTAGCCGTCCTGGCCCGTCTGGATGGCGTCGTAGAAGGTCGAATTGCGGTGGCCCAGCGGGTCGCCCATCTGCAGCTGGATGCAGTCGCGGAAGTACTGCGGCGTCTGCACGAAGCCGACAGCATTGTCGCGCACGTCATCCGAGTACGAGTGCAGCACCGACACGTCCTGGTCAGCCTCGGCCGAGTGCTTGCCGCACTTGCGGCACACACCGCTCTTGCCCAGCTTCGAGTCGCAGTTCATGCAGCGCAGCTCCTTCTTGCTCGCGCGCGTGTCACTGATGGTGCCGTTCACCTGGCGCCGGTGCAAGTCGCTCTGCACGTGCATGGCGTTCTCAAAGCACTCCTTGGAGCAGTAGCTGATGCGCTCCTCCGGCACGCCGGCGATCTTGCACGACGCGCAGCACATCTTGGCCACGTTGTTGCAGCCCGTGCAGCAGCACGTGTACTTGTTGCGCGACTGTCGGTCCTCGTCGTCGAAGAAGAACGGCAGCGTCGCCAACACGAACTTGGGGTGCGGCTGCATGTCCGTGTTGAGCAGCAGCACGTAGCGGCCGTTGGCGCCTTCGTTGTACAGGCAGTTGTTGATGTTGCCCGCCTTGCCGTAGTGCACCGGCGGCTTCACACGACCCACGAACGTCACATGCGGCAGACCAGGGTAGCGGTAGTCGTCGCGGAACGAGCCGACCGCGCAGTCCGCGCGGTTCACCACCCGCGGACGAGAAGCCGACGGCAGGTTGGCGGACGAATGCAGCTTGCGCCACGCGTACACCTCCATGTCCTCGTTCGGGTCGCACACGCGGTCGTACATGAACTGCGCGACCTCCTGACGCAGGTCGCCAGCCTTCTCGAGCACGTCGCGGCTGAGCTCGATGGCCGGCACCGGGTTCCCCTTGGTCCACTTAGTTGAGCAGTAGCCGTCGTCCAGCACGTAGATCTGCAGCAGGTGCGGCGGGTACTGCAAGTTCATGCACGCCATGAGCGTGTCGATCGTCTCCTCGGCGGGCTCCGCGAAGTGGCACAGAAGCACGTCGACCTTGGGCCACAGCTCGTCCGGCACCTTGGGCTCAAACTCGTCCAGGTAGTGCGCGCCGCGGCGCACAGGCTTCCACATGCCGAGGTAGTAGAACGCGCCGAGGAAGATGGAGAGCAGCTCCGCCGCGATGAGCGCAAAGAATGAGACCCACTGCGGGATGGGTGGCGAGTGGAAGCAGACCACGTCGTCCACGCCCGCGAGCGTCATGTACCAGTCGGGCGGCGTGAACCAGCCGCTCATGGGCTCCGTCGAGCACGAGAGCTCGTCCGGCGTGTTGTCGTAAATGTCCTGACACTCGAGCGTGCGGTTGCCGGCGTCGCAGGGGGCGATGCCGACGACGAACCAGAAGACGAGGCCGAAGAGCTCGACGAGCCCCATGAGCAGGAAGAGGAAGTACAGCAGGCGGTAGCTCGCGATGCCCTTCATGTAGTACTTGCGCACGTTGGGCAGCTTGCGCTCGATGATGTTGCCCGAGCCGCAGGCCACGATCGCGGCCTCGACGCCCTCGAACCAGAGCCGGAACTCGTCGTCGCTCTCGGGACACAGCACCCAGACGCGGCGCTTCGTGATCACCTCGAAGCCCTTGTGCGGCAGGTCCAGCCGAGCGCACGGACGCAGCTGCAGCGCGTCCTTGAGGTCCACGGCGCCCACGACTAGGTCAGTGTTACGCGTCGTGAAGTACTGCCGGCACTCGAGGTGCGACTGGAAGTAGTAGATGCGCGACTTCTCCAGCGCTGTTCCGTCATATTGTCACATTGGGTCGTAAAACGAGGGTCAGTTTCGACACTGTTGGCCCTACCGGGGGTGGGGAGGGGTGCCGGGAAGGGCGACGCGCCATAGTGAACCCAAGTGAAGGAAGGAAAGTACGCACCAAAGTAGCGGCGCTTCCACGACTTGTGCATGGGGCCCTTGATCGCGCGCTTGCCCTGCTTGTGCATGTAGCCGTGCACCGAGATGATGTTGTCCTTGCCCTCGAGGTCGGCGCCGACCGCGGACGACACGTCCATGGCGGGCTCGGGCGGGCCCTGCGGGTCGTTGTAGCCCTCCTGCGGCATGGCCGGCCGGCCCTCGAACCGCCGCGCGATCTCGGCCTCGCCCGGCGCGCGTGGGTCCGCCACCGCGGACGGCGTCGCGTACAGCGCGTAGTCGTCGTCGGCCTTGCCGAGCGGCCGCGAGCCCTCGCCGCCGAACATCTCGTCTGCCGTGCCGTGCCGTGCCCTGACTTGTCTTGGCCTGCCGTGCCGGTCGGGGGCGGTCGGAGCGACGACGACTCGTGTGGGTCCCGCGCTCGCTTTCGCGAAATGGCGGCCGATGGAGCGCGGCTGTGCGGTTTCGGGCCAGTGCGGGCCTTATTTACGGATATTCTTTAAAACCATGTCCGTAAGAGGAAAATGTTCCCTTTCTGCGGTACATGGGACGCTAAAAATCGACGCCGGTGCACAAAACGTCCCCTGATTGGGCAAAACAACCGAATTAGACTAATTCGGATCCTCTAGGCACGTTTTATCACCCGTCGCTCCCTCTCTTTCTGTCTTTTTCGCTACGTAATTTCACAGCCTTTCACTTCGATTCACTATCGAGCAAATGATGCACCCAAAAAGGCGTGCGGGTAGGGCGGCGGCGCACGTTTCTCCACCAACCCTATGCCTACGCCTCCCCTACCCTCACACGGTCCGCCCGTGAAGGAGAACAAATTTTGGTCAATGGGTTCGCCCCCCAAGTCTGCTTGACTGGATTCTTGAGCACAGACGACACAATGGAGCGTCGCTGCATGGTCGAGTCGGCATAGGATATCATCGCGCGGCGAGCGCCACCTGGCGACCACGCCGCAGGCTGGGTGACAAGGTGGCGGCGGTGTCCACCCGCTGCTAATGGGGGGCGCCTCAAGTCATTCGTGGCGGAGTTTACCCACTGGTGCCGATGGGTTCAGGGCTTCCCTGTGATTTTGTGGCGGCCGGTGACGCGGCGCGCGTTCGGCCGCCGCATTGGTCGCCGCTCCATCCATCCGCCCCCATCCACCCGTCGCCTCCATTACTGCGGACGGGCGGGGGTTGGAGACGACGCTTGGCACGGGACGGCGCTTCAGCCGCCGGACGCCCGCGGACGGTTATGGCGACATGAACCGCCACCGCCGCCATCGTCGTCGACGACTCCAGAAATCCGAAAGGAATGGCGTGTTACACGATGTGCACCGCCCAAGCCTCTTGATCGCTTGGCATCAGCCACCAAGCGATCGAGTCCAACGGCGGTGCCTTTATGATCCAACCAACGCCGTCGTTGAAATCCCCTTGATGTTTGGACGCACAGCACCTCGAAACCAAGGTGTCGGTCCGATCATGAAAACGGGGAGCACCGTCGTGAGACCAGCACCTTCCGCGACGATGTAGGAACCGGAAGCAAGTTGCCCCAGGAACGAGGCGAACGAACATGTCAAAGGATCTCTCTTTTTTCTTCGTCTGATGGTGTGTAGTGAAACGAAATGCATGCACACGGCGGCCCCCGCTGCGCTCGCAGGGCGTCTCCGCCCGCCCGCCATCCCGCCAGCGGCCGCCTTAGAACGGGTTCGACGTGGGCTGCTCGATCCAGACCCAGAGCGTGATGAACACGAGGCCGAGCGCCATGAGGATGGAGCCGAAGAAGTTGCCCTGGTCCGACAGACTGGCGTAGCTCCAGCCAAAGTACTCCTGGATGCTCATGCGCACGCTAGGCGCGAGCTTGACAACGAGGAAGAGGCCCATCATGAGACTCGCGAAGAGCAGCGAGACGCCGTGCGCCGTCATGGCGCTGTTGTAGCCCGCGAGGAAGCGCACGACGGCCCAGAGCACGCCCACGAAGCTCGCGAAGAAGACGAGCACGTTGGGCAGCTCGGAGAAGGAGCTGCGCGACGACCCGCCCGTGTTGAACCACTTGGGCTCCTTGCCCGTGATCTTCCACCAGATGGCCTCGAGCACGGCCGTGCAGTTGGTGAACGCGTAGGCGAACCACACCTCCTGCGACCGCACCACGTCCAGGTTGTCCACCGTCCGGTTGCTCAGCGCCGACAGCACGCCCTGGATCAGCAGCTTGGGCACCAGCGCGTACACGAGGCGCGGGCCGGCCATGTAGATCGGCGCGTAGCCCGAGAAGAGGAAGTAGAGCGTGATGTAGTAGAACAGGATGGCCGAGATGGACCCGAGCGGGTACAGCGTCGAGTTGATGTAGAACACGCGGCGCATGAAGTGGTTCGGCTTGCGGTACGTCGGCACCTGCACCTCGGGCATCTTCCACTCCGGGTCGATGTACTTGCTGCTGTCCTTGTTCATGAGCGCGATCTGGAAGTTGCCCTTGGCCCAGCGCTTGCGCTGCGCCAGCGAGCTCGACACCGAGTCCGGGATCAGCCCCTCGGCCAGACGGATGCGCTCGTTCGGCTCGCCCTCAAAGTCCTTGCGGAAGTACTGCGCCTTCCAGCCCATGGAGCACAGCACCTGGCCCGTGTAGCAGTCCTCCGTCAGACTTCCGTACTGGATGCCGCCAATCGAGTCGAGCGCCTCGCGACGGAAGATGGCGTTCGTGCCGGCGAACGACGCGCACTCGTAGCCGTCCTGGCCCGTCTGGATGGCGTCGTAGAAGGTCGCGTTACGGTGGCCCAGCGGGTCGCCCATCTGCAGCTGGATGCAGTCGCGGAAGAACTGCGGCGTCTGCACGAACGCCACGGCGTTGTCGCGCACGTCGTCCGAGTACGTGTGCAGCGTCGACACGTCCTCGTCCCCTTCGTCCGAGCCGCGGCCGCCCTTGCGCGGGTTGCACTTGCGGCACACACCGCTCTTGCCCAGCTTCGAGTCACAGTTCATGCAGCGCAGCTCCTTCTTGCTCGGACGCGTGTCGCTCATGGTGCCGTTCACCTGGCGCCGGTGTACGTCGCTCTGCACGTGCATGGCGTTCTCGAAGCACTCCTTGGAGCAGTAGCTGATGCGCTCCTCCGGCACGCCGGCGATCTTGCACGACGCGCAGCAGAGCTTAGCCACAGCGTTACAGCCGATGCCGCAGCACATGTACTTGGTCTTGTCCTGCCGGTCCTCGTCGTCGAAGAAAAATGGCAACGTCGCCAGGATGAACTTGGGGTGCGGCTGCATGTCCGTGTCCAGGATGATGAGGTACCGACCGTTGGCGCCTTCGTTGTACAGAATGTTGTTGATGTTGCCCGCCTTCGAGTAGTGCACGTCGGGCTTCACACGACCCACGAACGTCACGTGCGGCAGACCAGGGTAGCGGTAGTCGTCGCGGAACGAGCCGACCGCGCAGTCCGCGCGGTTCACCACCTTGGGGCGGGACGGCGTCGGCAGGTTGGCGGACGAGTGCAGCTTGCGCCACGCGTACACCTCCATGTCCTCGTTCGGGTCGCACACGCGGTCGTACATGAACTGCGCGACCTCCTGACGCAGGTCGCCAGCCGTCTCGAGGATGCCCTTGTTGAGCTCGATCGTCGGCACCGGGTTCCCCTTGGTCCACTTGGCCTTGCAGTAGCCGTCGTCCAGCACGTAGATCTGCAGCAGGTGCGGCGGGTACTGCAAGTTCATGCACGCCATGAGCGTGTCGATGGCCTCCTCGGCCGGCTCCGAGTAATGGCACAGCAGGATGTCGACCTTGGGCCACAGCTCGTCCGGCACCTTGGGCTCAAACTCGTCAAAGTACTGCGCGCCGCGACGCACGGGCTTCCACATGCCGAGGTAGTAGAGCACGCCGAGCGAGAAGGAGAGCAATTCCGCCGCCAGGAAGGCGAAGTAGGACACCCACTGCGCGATCGGCGGGTCGCGGAAGCAGATGACCTTGTCCACGTCGGCGATCTGCAGGTACCAGTCGGGCACGCTGAACCAGCCGCTGAAGGGGGCGTCGCGGCACCGCAGGTCCTCGAGCGACTGCGACAGGATCGTGTCGCAGTCGATGGTCGCGCGCGCTGAGTCGCACGGCTCGAGGCCGATGACGAACCAGAAGATGATGGCGGCAAGCTCGACGATGCCCGCGAGCAGGAAGAGGAAGTAGAAGACGCGGTACGTCTGGTTGCCCTTCATGTGGTACTTGCGCACGTTGGGCAGCTTGCGCTCGATGATGTTGCCCGCGCCGTTGGACACGATCGCGTGCTCCACGCCCTGGAACCACATGCGGTACTCCTCGTCCGTCTCGGGACACAGCACCCAGACGCGGCGCTTCGTGTGGATCTCGAAGCCCTTGTGCGGCAGGTCCAGTCGCGCGCACGGACGCAGCTGCAGCGCGTCCTTGAGCTCGATGGCGCCCACGACCAGGTCGGCGTTGCGCGTCGTGAAGTACTGCCGGCACTCGAGGTGCGAATGGAAGTAGTAGATCTTGGCCTTCTCCAGCGCTGTTCCGTCGAGAGCATTGGGTCGTAAGTTTACGGTCCGAGAGCGGGAGGGGGGAGGGGGCAATTCGATACTTTGGCCCTACCCAGCAAGCGCCGGGCAGGGCGGGCCGACATCGTGAGCCCAAGTAAAGGAAGGAAAGTACGCACCAAAGTAGCGGCGCTTCCACGACTTGTGGATCGGGCCCTTGATCGTGCGCTTGCCCTGCTTGTGCATGTAGCCGTGCACCGAGATGATGTTGTCGCGCATGTTGCCCACGCCGACGGCCTCCGACATGTTGACAGGCGGCAGCGGCGGCGCGCGCGGGTCCACGTAGCCCTGCTGGCCCGCCGGCCGCCCCTCCACCACGCGGAACTGGTCCCCGTCGCGCGAGATCTCGGCGTCGGCACCGCCACCGCCGTGGAACGCGTACTTGTCGTCCTGGTACATGGCGACTCCTGCCCCGCCTTCTACGTCCCGGGACAATTTGTCGACCTCCCTCCGCTCTACCCGCGTGGGGTGCTGGCCCGTCCTGGACAAGTCGGAAATGCGGTCGGCCAGCGACGACTCGGCCCGAATCGGAGCGCGGCGGAAGACTGGCGCTTTTCGCCCGGGAGGGGGTTTCACTCGGAAACTCTATGCGAAACCACCGGTGCTCGAGGAGGGCCGAACCACTTGCACAAAGTAGGCGGACGGAAAGAGAAGCGAGCGGGTAACAGAGGTGTAGGGCAGGCGGACGACCGTCCGCCACACCTACCCGCGCGGGTAGGGCAAAAAAAAAAGTGGGTGCAAAATCAAAATTACTTTTTTTTCGTCGAAATCCCTCTCCCAGCCCTAGCCCGCGGGATTTTGAACGAAATATCGGATTTGACCTGTCTCCCAATATATTTTATAAATCTGTACATGCTGATTTTGAAAAATCGAAAACAGATTTGTAAAACATGCCAAAGTGGGGACTTGCTGTGTGGTGTGCATCACACAAAGTCGACTTTGCGACTTGAGAATCCGATTCGGCGAGTCGGTTTCTCAAGACGTAAAATCGCCGCTCGTGCTCCGATTGACTGGCTCAAAAATCGCCGATTTGGGCGGACTTTCAAGTGGCAAAGTGGACTGAGTGGTCCACATCACGTCTAGGTTTATTTGAAACTTTCGTGCGGAAATATTTACATTATCTACCAGTAATACTTTCAAAAGCTACAAACGAGTGCCGAAACGAATCATTTGGTGCCATATATTCCTGAAATTACACGCCTGGTCACCCTGCTTTCCGCGCTCCAGTATCGGGTCCTATTTTCCTGAAATTACAAAAAGCCGCGTTTGGCCAGCTTCAGCATTGGAGATCGCGGTCATCGGACGAAGCCACGAGAAGGGCACATCAAGCTGCATGTGAGTCGGTCACGGCCAGTCTGGAGTTTGCCGTGGACTGATGTGTGACATCGCCTCGATCCACATGGCATCGCGATGTCGGTCATTGGGTTCAATGGCGCCGCATGATTTCTCCACGCGGTGGGTCATCTCATTTGGCCGCCACGACGCATCCCGCCGCCAGTCAATCGCATGGGCCACGAATTTTGGTGCGCCTGTGATTCGCGGCCAAGGGTTCAGAGATCCACCCGCCGCGCCGTCCCCAGCGAGTGGGCGAATGATACATCACCGACGCCACGTCCACTTGTCCCTCAAGCTCGCATGCAAGGAGTTGGTGCCCTCCAGACTGGAAGACTCGAGTCCAGTGGGTCGAACAGCACGACGCGAGTCA
>JAADYB010000600.1:0-16910 GCA_023338075.1 Phytopythium litorale
CCTTGCTTGCCCTTGTGAGCATTCAACCACGACTCGAGACAACAGACGCTCGCCAGCATGACTTGTGGGGTTGGCTCGGAAATGCACCGACGCACGGATTTGAGTCCGGACGGCGTGAGCATGGCCGATCTGATTCCGTCGCGCGAGATTCAGCACGTTGGGACTTAACACGCAAATAGTGTTACTGTTCACGATTCCGTGACATATCCAGCATGCTTGAAAAATTTATGCTTGTTTTCAATAAGTCGTGACAGTTCATTCTAATCGAGCCGGACTAATGCACCAACATCCGTCAACAATGTGTCATTGCAGCCCAGCCGCGGGCGAATCTTGACACCAGCTGGCGAGACTCGGACAGCCGTGAGCTCGCTTGATGGTGACGAGGAGGGCGAGGAGACCGACTCGACGCCATGACACCGGCCCGTTGCCCCAGCGTGCCTGCCATTCCTCGATTGGCCACTTTCTTCGCCCACCGACTGCTCCAGTGACTCCTCCGCCATGGTCTCGCTCGGGTTCGCCGCCGCCATGGCGCTCGCCGCGTCGCTGACCTCGTCCGAGGTGAACGCCATCCGCCCCACGTCGTACGCGACCAAGACGGCGTACTGGGACCAGCGCCCGGCGGTCTATCACGACCCGGTCGCGCTCTTCTGGAAGCTCGAGGCCGAGCTCGAGGCACTCCAGCTCGAGCTGCTGCAGGTCCAGCAGGTCTCCCGCCACGGCACGCGGTACCCGACGGACGGCAACATGGGCGAGATCCAGGACGTGCTCAGCAAGCTGCAGACCAACTACTCGGACGTCATCCCAAGCTGGATGCAGAACTACTCGCTCCCGTACAACGAGTCACTTCAGGGCGAGCTGTCGGCTGCCGGTGCGGAAGAGCTTGCCGCCTATGGCTCTCGCTCACGCACCGCCCTGGGCACAGCGATCCCGCCGGCGTACAATGCGAGCAAGTTCATCCTCCAACACACCTACAAGTCGCGCACCGCCGACAGTGCCAAGGCGTGCGTGTGACGCGCTTCCATGCCAAGTCACCCTCTCCAGTGGAGCTCACGCTCTCGTGTATACCTCAGGTTCGCGAGCACCTTCTTCTCCAACCCTGACGACGTCGAGTACATCGAGCACTCCAAGTCGGACGTACGCTCTCGCAACGCGTCCGCACAACGATCGAGATCGGAGACCACTTGCTGACGGGGAGTGACGCTATCTTCGTTGACTAGGACCCGCTGCTTCGCTTCTTCGACGAGTGCGACCGGTACAACAGCGAGGTGGCGGATAACACGAGCGCGTTCGCCCAGCAGACCGCCTACCTCGCCTCCTCCAAGGTGAACGAAAGCACGGCGTACCTCAAGACCCAACTCAACCTGCCGGCCGATGCGGACCTGAGCTCCACGGACGTTCAGGCTGCGTTTGCGGCGTGCGCGTACGCTACAGCCTTGCGCTCTGTGATGCGTCCTCGACGGCGAGTCCTAACTGTTTCCCATGCTCATAGGTTCGACGTCTCGCTGTACGACATTGACTCGAACTGGTGCTCGGTCATGAACCAGAAGTTCGCCAACCGCTTGGAGTACGCGGACGAGCTGGAGACGTTCTACGAGTCTGGTCCCGGCTACAAGATCAATTACGAGATCGCGTCAGTCCTGCTCCGAGACATCTTCGGGTACATGAAGAACTACACGACCGGGGAGACGGAGATCGTGGGCAACTTCCGGTTCGCTCACGCCGAGACGACGCTGCCGCTCATCGTTCTGCTGGGGTACGCCGACAAGACGCCGCTGTTGGCGTCGTTCTCGGACAGCGAGATTGATGCGCGCAAGTTCCGTGCGTCCAAGCTGTCGCCGATGGCCACCAACATTGAGTTCCGCCTGTACCAGAGCGTCCTCGACAAGAAGTACTACGTGCAGATCCTCGTTCAGGAGGTCGTGGCCGTGATCCCCGGGTGCGGCAAGGTATTCTGCGAGCTTTCCAAGCTCGAGAAGCTCTGGAGCTACTACCTCTACACGTACGACTTCGCTGCCGAGTGCGCTGTCTAAAGGCGGACGAAGCGTGAAGGCGCTGCAAGTCGCACCCCAACGTTGTCAGAAAGGACGGAGTGTTCAAGTGATAAAAGTCATGAACAGTTGATGTAAGCGCGTAAAACATCTTTACAGCTCGAACTCTTCCTCGTGGACGTCGAAGTAGCTAACACCAAGTTCTGCGATTGCGCACTCGGCTTGGCGCTTCATTGGGGTCGGTCCCGACATGAATACGCCAGCACTGACCGTGGAGGCGTTGAAGTCATGGCGGCGCACTTTGTCCCTCACCGTCTTCAGCAGCTTGCGCACATCTGGGCGGCCATAGTTCACGCCATGCATCGCGAGCATGTCTCGGATTGTCATCGCACTTGCTCCAGCATCTCGACTCGGGTTGGTTTGGTTGTCGCCGATATGAGCATTCACCGACACTACTGGGATGCTCTCGTCCTTTTGAGTCGCTCGCTTCTCCAGGTAGACGACTAGCACTGCAGCCCGAGCGACGAACCCGAGGCAGAAGACTTCGACGATGCGTTGGAGTGGCCAATAACTCGAGTGTCCAGTCCAGCGGATGATCAATCCCCCTCCAGCTTCCAGCCAGAAGATGATCGCGGTCATCCCGGCAAAGAGGACAGCATAGACTGCTGTTCTAGCAGCTCTGGAGTGCAGTGGCGCGGCAAACGCTTGAGTAGTCGATTCGTAAACTCCAACTTCGCACGGCTGGTAGTGATCAGTGAGTGTGGGGACAACCCGAGCAAGATCGTCGTCGCCGGGCTCAATAGTCAAGCGCAAGTCGAGCGTGAACCCAGCGCCGTGTTCACCGCTCCGCTGAAGCTGGACCAGGATGGGGTGGATATGCTCGAGTAAACTCAACTCTCGAAACGCGAAGGTAACAAAGATGTGCTGCTGCTTCAATTGCCGACCGGAGGAGCGCACGGCAAGCATGTCTTCCAGGATCGCAATCAACGGCGTCGCACCAATGCCGCCTCCAAGAAGACACACCACGGGGTACTGCTGGTAGATCGCAAGCGAGGATCCGTAGAATCCATCGATTCGGAAGTCTGGGAGTTGTCGAGGAGGAGACAACGCACACTGCTTGACGTACCCCGCAAGCTCGTGCGTCCAATCACCAAGATCCTTCACCAACAATGTGAAGCCCGAGGCGCTTGATCGAGGCGACGATGCGATCGTGATGGGATGCATCTGCTCTTTGTCCAGGCTCGGAGCCACGAGGTACACGAACTGTCCGACCTCGAACCAGCTCCCTCGCGCGCGAGTTGCGACGATCTTGATGATCCCATCTGGGAGGACAGCACACTCTTCGACGCACAAGGGTTGGCTCTGGATGGCAACGATCGACTTGAGTTTCCCGAAGTACGTCAGTGCCAGTGCGGGCAACAGCCACCAAAGGATTGGAGCCCAGTGGAGAACAGCGAACAGGGTCGCAAGGCCAGCGAGTCGGTGGCACTTCGCGAACAGTTCGAAGTTGCGGCGGCGAATAATCGGGAACGAGGTGGCGCCAATCACCAGCAACAGCAGAGTTGACACTTCGCCGAACACGACCATCCACGCCGCATACCCGGGCGACATGTACTCGAGCGAGCAGTTGAAACAGGGGAGCGCAAGCTCGAGCAACGTGCCTTGCCGATACCACAGCCAGTAGAACGGGAGGACGTGCAGAGCCAACGCGATCAAGACGGCCCAGCCCAACCAGCGGTGGTACTTGATGCCGTTGGCATACGACATGTTCACGAACTCGAGCCATGCAAAGCTCCGCGCTGATGGCAGTAGCAGGAACCCCAGGTTGAACATGCACCCGTAGCCGAACGCGATCCCGGTGATCCCCAGGGTACTGTCGAGAGACCCGACGCCAAAATGCCGCTCGACTCGTCCGCGCTGTGACAGGACTGCGTACCACGCGACGAGGATGTTGCCCGCGACCAGGAAAAGAGCGAGAAACACTGAGTCTCCGATGGAAACGCTGCTTGCCCATTGGAACACTCGAGGTTTGCGGCGGAGAATAGCCGACAGGCGCCAGAGAAGGGAGCTTCGACGCCACAGAGATGCAAGGGTTCCTCGAACCACGGCTTCATAGGTGATGGCTGCGACAGCAAGCGGTGCCATGCCAAACAGCGCGAAGAACGGAGCGGGGCTGATGAGCAGGAAGTCGTCGCTTGAGTCGTCGTCCGGGGACATGGGCACGCTGTCCTTCCACCACGAGCTCACACTCGAGGCGAAGCGCTCTTGGGCCCACGGCGCGAGAAACGTCAGCTGGCCGAGCGTGAAGACGCCCAGGCAGATCAAGATCGTGCCCTGCGCGAGGCTGAAGAGGATACGCGCTGATCGGTGACCGTTTCGTTGATCGCCCTCGAGCAATGGCGTGACGACGTCGCACGATTTCTGTCCGGCCGATTGGCTGGCTCCCGCCATGACCATAGGGGGCGATGCCGGCGTTCGAAGCCGACCTTGTCGACGAGGCAGCAGGGAGGAAGACGGCTTGCCGAGCTGGCAAATCGCCGAATGACGGACCAATCGACCGTCAGGGCAGCAACGAGAGGGAGTGTTGGTTGAAGTGTCTTGCATTCGTGAACAAGGAGGCATCGCATTGTGCGCAGAGACCGACGCACGTGGGCTCAGCCAATCACTTTCTCGACGGCACTTCGAACGCGAAATCACAACATAATCATTCGTGATTGCTCGTACAAGAGCTGTTGCCACCTTAGTTGCCGTCTTCTTTCAGCGGCATCAGCATATCAACGCAAAAACTCCTCCGTGGCCACCTTGGCATGGTATAAAGACTCTTTTCACAGCTCAAACTCCTCCTCGTGCACGTCAAAGTCGCTCGCACCAAGATTCGCGATCGCCTTATCCGTCGAGCGCTTGAGCGCTTCCGGGCCAGAGATGAACACGCCGATCGTCCGACTCATCGCCATGTCAGCCGCCAATGGCGCGCTATCCTTCGAGGCTGTGAGCACCTCGCGATGACTCCCATGCACTTCCCGCATCAGCTGGACCATGTCCGGTCTTGCACCTACTGCAACATCCAGATCTGCCAGCAAGTCCCGGAAGGTGACGATGTCAACCGCGAGGGCGTTCATCGACCAAGTCGCCAAGGCGGCCTGCGGCGTCGCTCCATAGGAGCTCGACGTACTGACAGCGTCCGCAAGTTGCTGCACACTTCCAGGGTTTTCGGTCGATGCTGCTGCATGAGATGGCTTGCTCAGCTTGCGCTCCACGAGCATCGTTGCATATACCACGACAGGAAAGAGGAACAGCGTCGAGATCTCGACAAAGTTCTGCAGCGGCCAGTACTGCGTCTCTGTCCCGTGAGCCATGAGAACGCCGCCTCCGAACTCGAGCCACAGCACCACCAGCGTCGCTGGAACCAGGGTGCTGACGTAAATGGCCGTCTTGAACGTCTTGCTGCGGAGCGGCTCGACGAAAGGCGACGGCAATGGCATCCACTGTCGCCACCATTGCCGCAACTTGTCTTGGCCCGCACTCTGACTGGTTGTGCTCCGATCGCTGCTGCTGCGGCTGACACTGGTTGTGCTCTGGCGACTGCAGTCGCTTGACGCTGCTGACTCTGCCCGTGCGACCGTCTTGAATCGGTCGTAGTCGATGCAAGCGTCCAAAGCACCTGCGCCAGGTGACCGTGTCAAGTAAAACCGGAACGTGAACTGCTCGCCCATCGGGTCGAGCTGACGGATCTTCGAGACTACTGGATAGATTTCCTCAAGCAGCGCCAGCTCACGGAATGTGAAGATGAAGAACACGCGTTGCTTTGGTAGCGCTGCTGACGGGGAAGGATCCATGACGGACAAACGCGCTACCATGTCCTCGAGAATCGCGAACAGCGGCGTCGCGCCAATGCCGCCGCCAATCAAGCATACCGTCGGATACTCTTCGTAGTCCTCGAGCGACGCGCCGTAGTACCCATCCATGTACACGACGGGCTGTTTCTCGAGTCGCTCGCACTCCTGCGCATGCTCGACGAGATCCTGCGTCCAGTCACCAAGCGACTTGAGCAGGATCGTCAGCGAGTCGGCGCTCGAGCGCGGAGAGGAGCCGATCGTGAAGGCGTGCCACTGCAGCTTGGAGATTGCTGGCACGTTGAGGTAGACGAACTGGCCGACGTCGAAGTTGCCGTTGTGTTGCGTTGACCGCGAGAGAACAACCTTGACGATGCCGTCGGGCAACGAGCGGAACTCGCGCACCTCAATGGGGAACAGCGAGTTCCAGCGCGAGATGGCGCGACTCGTTAGGTACAGCACGAGTGTGGGCAGGAGCCACCAGATGATGTCCACCCAGTGCAAGACGGCGAAGCCCACCGTCGGGATGTACAAGTGGTGCACGTAGTAGAATGTCTCGAAGAGCGTGCGGCGCACCCACGGGATGGAGGCGACGCTGAGCAGGATCATGAAGAAGAGCGAGAGCTCGCCGAAGACGTTGAACCACTTGGGATAGCCGATTGAGTAGTAGTCGGTGCTGCAGTCGAAGCATGGCAGTGCCTTCTCGGCGAGCACGCCTTGACGCTTCCAGAGCCAGTAGAACGGCACGGCGTGGAGTACGGCGGTGGCGAGGGAAGCAACGCCGAGCCATCGGTGGTACTTGACGCCGTTGGCGTACGAGATGTTGAAAAACTCCATCCACGCGCAGTGACGCGTGCACGGCAGGAAGAGGAAGGCGAGGTTGAAGACGCTGTTGTACCCGAACGCGACGCCAGCCAGCTCGAGGACCGTGTTGAACGTGTAGTCGTCTCCCGGGAGCGGCAGGAACTTGCGCTGGTTAATCCAGGAGCACACGAAGATGGCGAGGTTGCCGCCGACGAGCGCCGTGAGGAACAGCAGCTCGCCGTAGCAGAAGCCGTAGTGCCAGTCCCAGCCTCGCACCGATGGAGGCTTGCGTCGGAGCAGCGCGGACACTTGTAGCACTGCATGGGAAGTATTGCGGTGCAAGTTGTAGTCGCGGACGAGCTCGAACAGCAGGAGGCTTGCCAGGAGCGGGAGGATGGTAAGCGGGACAAAGAACGACGGCCGGAGGAGCTCGTAGTGGCCGTACGCCGACAGCGGCGATCCCTCCGGCGGAGCAACCAGCGGGATGCCCAAGTAGGGGCTCACGAACCGCGCAAAGTCGTCTTGGATCGACGGCGACATGTAGATCGCCTGCGCGTAGCAGTAGGTCACAAGCGAGCAGACGAACGCCACCTTGGCCAGCGAGTTCGAGGCGCTCGAGCATTTCGAAGATGTCGGACGCCGCCGCCGTGCCCGACCTCCATCTGCTCGTGACAATCGATCCCGGTGGTCGCCGCTGCGCTTGACCTTGTCGCCCAGCAGCGGCTGCATGGACGTCTCGGCGTCATTGTCCGCTTCACGAGTTGGCTGCTCTGTCGGTGCCATCGTTCTCGGACTGCCGTGCCAAGTCGTCGAGTGAAGCGACTGGGCGACTGATGAGCACTGAGGTCTGACGTTGTGTGGCACACTGACGCACCACGCCGTCAGCCTGAAGCGTCCACAGAGAGCGACCGGTGGCTGGCATGGCGTCACGCTTGACGCGAGCCAACTTACCGTAGATCTTGCGAGTCTCCATGAAGGTCTGCGCATCTGCGTCACTTCGATGGAGCAGTCAGTTGGTGTCGATTGGCGAGATGGCGGAGCTCGTGCCTGCCACGCGACTAGCTCAACGATTGGTTGCTTTCTCGCGATAGGATTGGATGAAACTGAAATTGGAGCGTTTCATCATCCAATAAGGAGTTGAATTAGGACCGACAGTGGCCAATCACGTCACAAGTTGAAGCGCAGCTGACGTCACCTGTGTTGGAGCTGCACTTGCAATACACTCGAGTGATCGCAGCGATCGCTGGTTCCCGGAACATGTCGGGCGCTTGAGGGATCGTGTCGAATCTATCTGGACGTCCGCGGAGCCGTTTCTCCGAGATTCCGGGTCGCTGACAACGACGATGGCGGCGACTGCGAGGCGACGACAGATCAAGGAGAAATGGACGAGTGGCAACCGGCATGCGTGGAAGTCGGTGTTGTCTATTTGCAATGCCCGTCACTGCCGTGAACGTCATGCGCGCAACTCGGGTCGGTTGTAGAGGTCGGTCTTGGCGGAGGACGCGCGTCGCAGGTAGAGAATGTACGCGGCTACCCCAGCGAACGATAGACCGGAGACGGAGAGCACAGACAGCTCCAGCGTCGTGTACCGGTGGCGGCGGACGCGGTCGTTCGGCCACTTGTGGTCGGACACAATCCACGCAGCGTCCATGACAGCACCGTCGATATCCTTGTCCCCGCTAGCGCTTGGATCGACGACGGAATCAGTGACCACAAACTCGATCTGTGCGTGCGTCGCATTGAATACGTGCACGCGGGTGTATCCGAATTGATCGAGGCCCTGCGCTCTCCAGGAAGACGAGTAGAAGCCGGATTCGTCGCGCTTGTTGCCGGATGACCCGACCACAATGTGCACAGGGGCGAGCGCTCGCCCACTGTCCTCGTCTGTGAAACACAGCTCGTCGAACACGGGACACGAGCGCTCGTACGAGTGCGGGTGACCTGAGAACACGACATCGACGCGGTATGTTGCGATCACCTCCTCGAACGCCGAGCGCACCAGCAACGAGGTGTAGTAGTCGCGCAAACTTGCCGCGGACGACGAGTACATGGGACGGTGGATGTACAGGAAGACCCACGGCGTCTTGACTCGATCCACAGTCATGAGGTCGGCGATGAGCCATGCATACATGCGCGACCCGACAGAGAAATCGTGCTCGCTGCTCACAATGACATGGTGGGTGAGGCCGATGTCAGTGCTGTACCAGAAGATGCTGTTGCCGGACTCGGGCATGTGGAAGCGCCGCGAAGCAGGTACTCCGCATTCCCCATTCGCATCGAAGCCAGACACTCCGCTGTCTCCGAATATCGGGTTGTCGTGTGCCTTTGCAGGGTTCTTTGCTGCAACCTCTTGGTAGCCATAATCTGCATCCAATGCCAAGCAATATATGTGAGCATGAGGCGAAGGTGTGGTCACGACACGGTGAAACAGCATCGTGGGGGCCGTTGTGGTAGCATGAACTCACCGTGATTCCCGACTGCGACCAAGTACGGGACGCGAGCCGCCACCGGCTCAATCAGCTGGCCAAACTGGTCCCACACATAACCAACGCCCATTGCGCGCGAGAGATCGCCCACATGGAATGCAGCAACGAACTTGCGCCACCCGTTGCGCTCGACGATGTCGTTCGTCATGCTCGTCACGGTCCTCGAGGCTGCAGTTGCACCGCCGGTGAAGTTCTCCGCCACTCCCACTGGTCGATTCAAGTCGCCAAACACAAGGAACGCCATCGCAACGCTCCGCTTGTAGTCTTCCCCGTCCGCACCGCGGTAATACGGATCCATCTCCGCCTCATCGATTGCGACGTCCTGATGTCCAGGCGGTGGAGGCAGTTGGAACGAGTACTCGTCGCTCATGACGCCAGTTGCCTCGTCGCCGACGCTGTAGTAGTACACCTTTTGAGGAATCAGCCGCGGCATGACCGCATCAAAGATGAATCCGGGGTCTCGAAAGCCAGCTTGCAGCGGGTTCGTGTTGGCGCCTGGCGACTCGACCGGGCGGCGTTCGCACAGATCCGAGGCGCGGTAGGTACTCTCAGTCGCTCGGGCAACTCGCGTGAGGTTGTTACTGTCCATGCCGAAGCGCACAACCGGCCGCGTCACGTTGGCGCTGACCCACTGCACGCGCATCGCGTACGGGTCTTGCGTAGGTGCCAGATGCAGCTGCAACGGCTGCGCTGGTCCCTTGGCAAAGCTCACACGCTTCGGCTGTCCAAGTGCAACAGCACTTGTGTCCTTGTCGCCGACGAGAACGATAAACCGCAGCATCCACGAGCACCGGATGTTGATGAGCGGGCCGACACGCACGACACCGGACGGCGTGCCGTCTGTCGGGACGGCGACCATGTAATCCAAGACGTCGGGCACGGTATCGTTGCCGTCGGCATCGACGCAGTAGGCAGCGATGCGATCACGCCCAAAGAAGCCGGGCTGTGGCTGTGCGTACTCGTACTCGACGTCCACGATGCCCAGGTTGTCCACCACGTCGCTCGAGACCTCGAAGCGCGCGAGCCGCCGCGGGATGTGCGCGTCGGCAGCCGCCAACCGCGCGTACCGCGCGTCCATGTCTTCCGGCGCTACCAGCATGTAGAACGTGAGCAGCGCAACGCACGCAATGGTGGCATACCACACGACGCTCTCGACAGACCGGCGGCCCTGCACCGGCGGCGCCAGGACTGGCGGCGTGAGCCACGTGGGCAGCACGCCGGTCCCGAAGCTGGCGATCGACGGGCTGCCCTCCGCCGCACGCGGCGTGCGGTCGTCATCACCACCGCCGTCTTCGACGTCCGGGGACGAGCGCAGCTTCCGCTGTGGAGCGAGGCGCAGCATCGAAGAGAGCGACCCGCGCCGCGGCGGTTCGCGCGGGGACTCCATCGCCGTCAGATTTTGCGAGCTTGGGGCGTCGGTGGGAGGCCAGGAGAGCCGCCAAGCGCAGCGGCAGGATCGTCAATGGGACGCGGAGGCACCCACAGGCAGCGGGCAGCGAGTCTGGACGCCTGCGGGTCAGGACAGGAGCGCGAGGGCGGAGGAGGAGGCCGGAGCCGCGCTTGCCCGATCGATGCGTGTCGACCGAGCCAAATGGGTGAGGTGATGATGAAATGTGGTGTGCTTGACATCGTTCTAGGACGGATATCCTTCAATTTGGGCTAAATTGGGGCACTTTCGTGGTATTGGACACGAAAACTGACGTCACAAAATGGAGACATTTCTTTGCCCCCGATCGAGTTCATGATTTCACCCACTCCCTCTTGGCTTCATCATGAGCTGCCACCCTTGCACAACTTGATCGAGCCATCACGGTGCTGTAAATGTGACGAGACTCCAATGGAGATTCGATTCCCAGCACAGCATCGCGCATGGAGTTTGGACAGCATCGCGAACTGCTTTCCATGCCCTGCGTCGTCTTACAAGACGCTGCTGTTCGCAGTGGCTCGCTTCGTCAGGAAGTCAGGCGTCCAACTGATTCGCTCCCTGCTGCGTGTGTGTATGTGTGGAAGCGTCGGCATGAAGCTCGGCTTCGGTGCAAATCTATCTATTGAGCTTATAGTACAGGTCTCCCAGGAGTCCTTCAGGCCGCTCGTGCAGTGGGAGGTGATATCGATCGACGGCAGCTTGCGCTCACGCATCGCTCGAGCGCTCGCCGCCGCTCAGTGCGATGAAGCCGCGCGACAGACCCGTCGACTTGTCGACCAGCTGCATGGCCTCGAACACGAGCGAGAGCCGAACCCAATGCGGCGGGTACTTGAACCGCGCGACGTCGAGCAGCAGCACCATGTCGCGCTCGGCGTTATAGCCGCCGATGGGCGAGAAGTGGCCGTCGCCTGTCTGGTGGAGCGCCTGCCGGCTGTAGTTGAGCACGACGATCTCGTGACTGCCGGCGCAGCTCCGCTTGACGACTTCCCGGAACTGCTCGAGCGTCGTCTCGGGGCCGGCCAACTGCGCCTCGGCCGTGGCGCCCGTCGTGCGCGCGAGACAGACAAACTCGGAGAGCGTGATGCCCTTTTCCCGCGCGGTCGCGAGCGATGTGAGGCCGTCGAACACTTCCTCCGTGAACCACCGCCAGGGCCACTTCCACAGCCGGCCAGGGTCGATATCGAGCGCGTTGAGACACATGGCGAGCGTCGCGAGGCCGCAGAAGGCCGGCTCGGCCTGCGTCGTGAACTGCTCCGCCAGCGGGAAGTAGATCTGCATGAAGTTGTCGTCGCCGCAGTTGAGCGCCTCCTTGAACAGCCGCCGGCCCTCGGGGCTCGAGAACGCGACGCACTCCTGCGGCAGCACGCGCCGGTGGAACGACTCGGACAGCGGCCGCACCGGCACGGCCTGTGGGGTGATGGCCGCGCTCGCCTTGGTCGGCGACGTCTTCATCACGTGGTCCTCGATGCGCTGCAGGTCCTGCAGCAAGCGCTTCGCGTGGCAGCCGCACTCGCCGTTCATCGCGTCTCTGCTTCACTTGTGTCGACGAATAGAACGCAACACGACGGAGGAAGGGTGATAGACACGCGCTCGGAATGAACGCTGACGCGTCTGACACAGCTTCGTTGGCGTGCTGGATGGATGGGCTTCACCACTCAATGATGGAGCGATCACTGCGCGCTCGACAAGAACGCGAGGCTCGACTTGGCGGCTGCTTGAGGAATGAACAGAGCACTGACTGACGCGTGTGGCACGGCTCGAGTGGCCTTGGGACAAAAACAGAGGCGGCTAAAGATAACCAGGAGAACGTTCGCCCTGCCATAGACGAGGACGCTTACCACCGCCGAATGGAACGCCACCACGGATTCCAAGCGCGCACTCGCTGCCTGAATGCGTGGCGTCGCTTCCGAGAGGATCCGCCGACTGGTCGGAGACCCAATCAGCAGGAGCCCGCCCGGCGTTACGCGGTCGGGCCGGAATCAAGCAGCGAGGCACTCGCCGGGGAGCAGACGGATGAGGCTGCGAGTCCCAACCTCATCGCGTGATGCAGCGAGTCGACGCGCTCGATGTCACCCGCGCTGGCATGGCCAGGCAACGGACTGAGCCGGCCCATCCACTGTGCAACAGCGGAACCCGCTTGACCTTTGACTGGCTGCCAGTCTGCTCCTCCCATCGTCGCATCATCGAGCTATAGATAGTTGACGACCGAGAGGGTTTCAGGCGAGATGAGTGTTGTCGGCGGTGTGGACGAGGAATTCTCCCTCTCCCCCTCTCTGTCCCCTCGGATCCGTTGATCGCGAGTGAGCGAACACGCAGCCTTCTCCACTCGGGAACCTGCCGCGACGGACGCGATGGCGAACGCCGAGCCGCTGACACTGCCCGAGTTCGTGGCGACGCTGGAGCGCTGCCTGGCCGAGGAGCCGCAGCTGGCGCTCAAGCACAAGGCCAAGGTCCAGCAGCTGCTCGAGTGCGTCTGCCTTGACTCGATCCACACACGCCGAGTTTGGCTGCTTCGTCGATACTGACGGCGTCTGGACAGGAGCCTGCCCGTCGACATGGACGAGCTGCGGCCGTTCGTGCACTTCGACGCGTCGCGCAACTACACGCGCAACCTGATCTCGACCGACCACGAGACGTACGCGCTCATGCTGCTGTGCTGGAACCGCGGCAAGTACAGCCCGATCCACGACCACCCGAGCGACGGCTGCTGGGTCAAGCATGTCCAGGGTCGCGTGAACGAGGTGCGCTACCAGTTCGACGGCCCGCAGCTCGCGGAGACCTCCAACGTGGTCCTCACGGCCGGCGTCACGTACATGGACGACTCGCTCGGGCTGCACAAAGTCGGCAACCCGGACGAGCATGTGGACGCCATCACCATGCACTTGTACTCGCCGCCGTACGAAAAGTGCCGCGTCTGGTTCGACCCGAGTGACGCCTCCAAGAGCTCGGTCGCCGTCAGCACCTACTTCTCCGAGTTCGGCGAGCGCGTCGACCTGTGAGGCGATTGTGTGGCATGCAATGAAGTTCATTTTCCTCCTGGAATCCTTTGCGCTCGTTCATTTCGGGCTAACTTACTTTGTACACTACCGACTTGACTCCCTCGCCCTCACCGACACACACTAGGCTTCGCTTCGGCCGCGGGGCCGTGACTAGCGCCATTGCGGCCGTGACTCGCGTCATTGCGGTCGTGGCTTGCGTTCACATCACTCTCGATCCGGCCTTGCCACACGGTGATATTGTTGCGCAGCTCGCCCAGCACAATGCTGTACTCGTCGATCGACAGAGCTTGGCCAGCGGCTTCGAAGAGCGGCGTCGCGATCACAGTGAGGAACGTGACCTGGCTCTTGGGGAGGTTCGCTTGCCGTCGGTCGCACAGCGGGGAGACTGGCAGCTTGCGCCGCTCTTCGGCGTCGCCTTGCAGATAAAACTCCTCTGAAATGCGGCTCGCCCATTTCTGATGGTAGTCGAACGGCTTGGCCGTGTGTCCGAGATCTGCCAGCATGAGTAGCGTCTCCATGATGAGCGACACCTGGACGCCTCGGTCCTCTGCAGACACTCCGAACTGCTTGCTCTTGAGCTTGGAGATGCGTGGGAAGTGGCGCGCCAGGTCCGTCGCGAGCACCATGCCGATAATCATCTTGCGGATGTCCGCCTTGACCGACGTCGCCATGTGCGAGAAGATGTCGTATTTCTCGAGCGAGAGGATGCGGTACAGCTCGGCAACGTGCATGCGCTCCAGCACCGAGTCGTCGCTGTAGGTGATGGCCAGCTTGGACTTTGTGGCAATCAGAAACCCGTTGGTGACGCCCGGGTGGCTGATGTCGTGCGCGGCGGCCGCAACCAGCGCGACGAAGAAGGTCGTGTCGTCGATTTCGAGGTTGACTCGCCGCAGGTAAAAGTTAATGTCCGCCACGACGGCCGCCGCATGCCTGGCAACACGCGATAACAGAACAGTGAGCATCAACGGCAGTATGACAACGCGAACAAGGCGGTGAAGACCATCTTGCTGAAATCCAGAGGCACGTACAGCGCATTGTGGTACGGGTTCTTCTTGAAGTAGTGGCTTTCGACCGCCGCAGCGAACTCGGAGACCTTGGTGATGTCGAGCGAGAGCACTCGGACACATTCATTGAGCTCGACGCAGGCGACAAAGACGAGCTGCAGCGGCGCACCGCAGTGCTCTTCAATGTAGAAGATGTCGACGAAGAACTCGTTGCGGATCTTGTCAAAGAGCCACTGGGACATCCGGTCGTGCTTGCTGTCCACCTGGGCCTCAAGCAGCTTGGTGATGGCCTCGCTCACGCACGCCTGGTCCTCCACGCAGGCGTTCTGGCTGAATCGCCTGGAGCTTGCCACTGGAAGCACCTCCGTGGGTGCCGAGATGCGTCGGCCGAAGCTCCCGGAGAGCTGGCGAGAGGAGCTGGCTCGCGATAAGCGCTTGGGGATGGCCTGCTTGGACGCCATCATGTGCAGCCAGCCCTGCACTTCCTCCTCGTACTCGGTCATGGCAGGGTCAATGCGCACCTCGTACAAGTCCTGCTTGGTCACGAGCGCCGTAATGATGCGATCCACATCGCGCTTCTCGGTCTGCGACATTTTGACTTTGAGCTGACAGAGCACGCGGAGGATGTCCCCCATCTCGTAGTGCAGTTGCGGGTTCGCCTTGGTCGACGACAGCTCCTCCTTCATCTCGATGTTCTGGTTGCTCAGCCGCCGGTTCTCCGTGATGAGGTTGCACGAGCTCACGAACTGCGCTCTCCACGTGCGCTCGTTGTCGTAGGTCGTCCAGAGCACGAGGCACAGGATGCCGCACAGGAAGAAGAAGAACGTCACGCGTTCGCCCACGTCGGGAGATAATTGCTCGGCCGTCAGCACACACACGAGCGCAACGCACTCGACGAACAGAACGCAGAAGTACCAGAACTGGAGGTGCAGCAGCAGTCCGCAGAAGATGACGATGATCAGCTCGAAGAAGACGAGCGCGGAGACCTGGCCCTCTCCGATCGCATTGACGACGCTTCTTGCCGCGGCGGATGGGCCAAGCAGCTTCCCGAGCGAGATGTGGGCCGCCAGGATCGCTCCGATGGCAACGAACACGGGCGTGACTACTAAGTGGCAGTACGCCAGGAGCGTGAGCTGCATGGTGTCCAAACGCACACGCCCAAAGTTGAGATCCGAGTTGCGGTACCAGACAAACCCAATGATGGCGCCTGCGGTGGCGTAGAAGGTGATCGTGACAGCAAGGAAGGCAGACGTCTCCATCGCCGTGATGCTGGTGGAGCTTCCGGCTGGCGCGCCGCTCGCGGTGATGATCCACATGAGGAACTCCTCGATCACCGTGGCATTTCTGCGCAGCACGGAGCCACAGACAATGATGGCGAGCACGAGAATGCTGAGCATGTACACGGGCAGCCACCCCTGTTTCTCCTGCCGGAAGAATGTCTGGAACTTGTGCTCGACGCTTCGGTCCACGAAATGCAGGAACACCGGATGCGCGTCCAGCTGCAGCGCCGTGAGCGTCACCCGCGATGGTCGGTGCAGCGGCGCGACTTGGATGGAGCGCTTGACGGCAGGCAGTGTGAGCGCGCGCTCGATCGGCGCCACGCCGGGCGTGAAGGCGAACGCGGCGCGCTTGTTCGAGGCCATGGCGGGTTGCCAGCCGTCGAGTCTGGCCCCTGCTCGCCCTCGGCAGGCGCCAGCCCCAGTCGAGTCGACAAATTGGAGTGCCCGCGCTGGGGACGGCGAGCACTCGCAGTCTCCGGGAAGCTATTGATAGGGTGGTGCGTCGTTGCGGCGCTTGAGCCAACGCGCATCCACCGCTTTTCTGCCGACTCACTCGCCTCCTCGGCGTATTCTTATGATCGGCGCGCAGGGACAGCGGGCAAGCAACCGCTTCCAACGACCGGAGCAGGTCGCCGATCCGTTGCAGGCTATTGATAGCCGCTGAGCATGGAGGCGAGATCATTTCGGACCCAAGAGGCGCCGTTCATGTTGAAGTGGTGGCCATCACTTGCAGAGTTGGCCGTAACTACTGGTGCAGTTTCTGATGATTAGACAACAAATCGAACCGTGTGTTCCGGTCTGCAATGAAATGTCAAGTACTGTCCGCGGCCCGAGCAGAAGAGCGTACCCTCGGTTACGCGTGGAGAACATGACCGTACCCCGCCACTTTGGCCACGTCGACGCCCCACTCCCTGACGAAGGCTTCGAGACGGACGGACCGGCCGCCGCGATGGCCGAGGCGGACTACTACGAGACGCTGGGCGTGGCCAGGACGGCGACGGACGAGGAGATCAAGCGCGCGTACCGCAAGCTGGCCGTGCGCTTCCACCCCGGTGCGTCCTTGCCCCCTGTCCGTGGCGGTTCGAAAGGC
>JAADYB010000601.1:0-16888 GCA_023338075.1 Phytopythium litorale
AACACGTTGCTCTCGCAACCTCCACCCTCCTCGCTTCAAGCCGAGACCCATCGAAGAAGATGACCATCACACCCCGCGTGTTCACCGAGCTCCAGCACGCGCTTGGTGCGTCTTCCGCTGTCCCGCTAGACGGTTGGCGCATACACTCGACCCCCACAGACGCGATGTGTCCGGTCGTCACGCCACCCAACTCGCGCTGGAGCGCCTGGGAGCACGCTCGCTTCCTTGAGGCGCTCGAGCTGTACCCGTCCGGTCCGTGGAGCCACGTCGCGTGGTACATTGGCTCCAAGACGGCGCGCCAAGTCATGACACATGCGCAGAAGTACCGCCAGCGGCTAAAGCGTCGTCAAAAGCGCGAGGAAGCTCTCCGGCGCATCCAAGACCCCCGGCTGGTCCCTGGAGCGCACTTCTCCGCTGCCGCCGAGCCTGCTGTCGCTCGCGGACGGCTCAACGTGGTTGCTGAAGCCAATGTGGTCGCGCCGCCAGCACCCGTGGCTGTCTATTCCAACGATCACCAGACCACCAACGGATTTGTTGCCGTGGTCCCTGAGACTGCAACTCTGAACGACCCGGAGCGGAACGACCCGGAGGTGGACGATTTCCTGCGCTGGGTGAGCCAGTTCCTCGAGGGCTTTCCCCCGACCCCGACCGAGTTCGATCTTCTCGAGTAGCTGCGTGGTCCTCCTCCCCCTCCCACGTCGTCGCGCGGCCGCATGCTTCCTCACTCTTCCTCTTCCTCCTCAGGAAGCCTAACTCTTTGACGCAGCGCCTTCTTTCCTCCAAGCGCTGCCATGGTTTCGCGAAAGAAACGCTATTGTGCACATATTCCTCAATAAAATATGTATATAGATCTAGATACCATCACTCTGCTCACAAAAGAACATGGAGGCCAAGCGCTCGGCCGGCAGGCGGCGTCGGCGGCTGCTGCGCGCGTGCGGGACGCCTGAGCGCAGCGCGGTGGTGACCCTGGCGCGTCGCGAGGTGGGCGCTCGCTCGCTCGTGGCTGTGAGTCGGCGACGACTGCCGCTGAGCCGCGTGCTGCGTCACGGCGACGGCGACGGCGCGGCCGTGCTCGGCTTCTCTCTCGACGGCGACTACCTCTGTAGGCCGCGCGCAAGGCAGCAGGCGTGCTGGCTAGGAGGCTGGCCGACTCACGTGTCTGTCTGTGTGCTTGTTAGTGCTCGTGGGCTGGTGGGAGGCCGGCGTGGACGTCCACTGGCGCCGCGCGGACTTCCCGCCGCCGAGCGACCAAGACGACGACGCGCAGCAGCCGGCCGTGTTCTCGCTGCGCGTCGGCGACTGGCGCCGGAGCGACGCGCTGCCGCTGGGCAGTCCAGCACTCTCGGGTGCGTTCGCACGCGTCTTCTCCTGTCGGCAGCGGCGCGCAGCGCTGACCGGAACGCGCACGCGGCCGACTCCAGGGTGCTTTGTGCGCGTGTGGCAGAGCGTCGACTGCAGTCTCGTGGTCACCATCGCGACGGACCGGCACGCCGCGAGCGCCGGTGACGCGTCGCAGCTGTACCAGCTCTCTCTGGCGCCGGCACCCGCGGTCGACAGCGGTCTGGCGGCGGCCGTCACGAGTCTGCGCTTCGACTTCAGCGTGCAGGCGCCGGCGCAGAGCATGGAGCCGTGGCAGCTGCTCGACCTGGCGCGCGGGCTCCACGTGCACCACCTGCTGCTCAACCTCGGGTCGGCCGTGTCGGTCTTGGTGTTCCACGTCAGACAGGAGGAGGTGGCGGACGACGACGGTCGGAGACGAAGCCTGCCGTTCAGCGTCGACTCACCCCGCGGCCTCGGGATCTCTCACTTCGCACAGAGTTGGTGGCTTCCAAGGCGCTGGCAGTGCGTCGACCATCGCCTGACGGGTGTGGCTGCATGTGCAGGTGAATGGTACTACTCGCCGGAGTTCCCGATCGAGTTCCACAAGGAGCGAGTGGAGCGAGCGACGATGACAGACAGATCAGGCGCTCGCCTTGCCGTCCAAGTCGAGGTGTGTTGGATGCTCGCTGCGGTGCCATCTCTGCAGGACATCGAGCTGACACGAACGCCCAGTGCCTCGCGCAGCAAATGCTGGACGTGGAGAAGTTCCTGCAGCGGTTCCTCGACTCCTTTGCGCCGCTGCGGCAGTCCTACCTCGTCGACTACGACCTCCGGCTCGTGCGGGTGGGTTGGTATAGCAGCGCGCGGCGTCGCTGGTGCGGCTCGGTCTCACCTCGCGTTGGTCCACCACCACAGGTCATCGCGTCGGAGAAGACACTATTTATGAGCTGCGTCATGCAGCTAGCGTCGCTAGGTGGCCACGGACCTCCTCCACCGTCGAGCGCCATGAG
Source organism: Phytopythium litorale (assembly GCA_023338075.1). Taxonomy (NCBI): domain Eukaryota; phylum Oomycota; class Peronosporomycetes; order Pythiales; family Pythiaceae; genus Phytopythium; species Phytopythium litorale. The sequence continues at coordinate 2,331 of JAADYB010000601.1, forward strand.
ACCAGAGCAGCACGCGCAGCGCGTCGCGCTCTTCTTCTGCGTCAACCTCTTCACTGGCGCGCACCACATCATCCGCGCGCTGCGCGTGCCGCTCACCAGCCCGCTCCGGCACCTGTCGGGACGCATCGCGCGCTCCTTCCTCGCCGACATCGACGCGCGCGTGCCGCCCGACGCGCGACCCGCATCGTGGGACAACGCCGCCGTCATGCGCGAGCAGTCGCTGCGCGTGCTGCACAACCCGCGGTACCCGATCTCCATCCACCTCCCGTAGCCAACGCACGCTCGATTGATTCGACAGGTGGGTCAGTGAGCGCTCTGCTCTAGCACTCCGGCTGGACTCGCTACTCGGCGCTGTCGTCGCCCTCGCTTGTCGACGACTCGTCGCCCGCCTTGTTGGTGCGGCCCCCGCCGTGCGACTGCTGCGACCACAAGCGGTAGTACGCTGTGTCGGCCCATAAACGCTCAGTGTCAGCCACTGGACAGCACACTCCTGCATCGTTCAACAACGCGACGTACCTCCTTGCTGCTCAACGAGTCGCTCGTGGCTGCCAGACTCGAGCACGCGGCCTTTGTTGAGCACGACGATCTCGTCCGCGGCGCGCACGGTGGACAGTCGGTGCGCGATGATGAGCGTCGTGCGTCCGCGGCAGGCGACGTCGAGCGCCGCGTGGACGCTGCGCTCCGTGACCGTGTCGAGCGAGGACGTGGCCTCGTCCAGCACGACGACCGACGGGTTCTTGAGGATCAAGCGCGCGATTGCCACGCGCTGCTTCTCCCCGCCGCTCAGCTTGAGCCCGCGCTCGCCGATCTGCGTGTCGAAGCCGCGCGGCAGGGACGAGATGAGGTCGTAGATGTTGGCCGCCTTGGCCGCCGCGATCATCTCCTCCTCCGAGCACCGCTCGCGACCGTACAGAAGCTGTTTGTGCAGCAAGAGGAGGTCTCGTCAGCTTACACGCTGTGGACTCACACCCGCCGTCGACCCATGCAACGTACGTTGTAGCGGAGCGAGTCGTTGAACATGACCGTGTCCTGGGGCACGATGCCGATGGCCTTGCGCAGTGACTTCTGCTGCACTTTCGCGATGTCCTGGCCGTTGATGGTGATCCGGCCGCTCGAGACGTCGTAGAAGCGGAAGAGCAGGCGGCTGATGGTCGTCTTGCCCGAGCCGGTGGCGCCGACGATCGCCAGCGTCTTGCCCGTCGGCACGCTGAACGACACACTCTTGAGCCCGTTCGCGATCGGCTGGCTCGGATACGTGAAGCTCACGTTGTGGAACTCGACCGAGCTCGCGTGCGGGTCCGCCTGGAGCGGCAGCGCGCCGGGGACGTCGCTCACCTCTGGCTGGATGCGAAGCAGCTCCACGAGGTTCTCCATGTCGACGAACGACTGCACGATCGTGTTGTAGATGTTGCCGAGCGAGTCGAGCGGCTTGAAGATGTTGCCGACGTAGACGGTGACGGCGACAAAGTCACCGACCGTCATGGACCCAGCGAAGACGTCGCGCGCTGTGATGTACAGACAGGTGCCGAGGCAGAGCTGCTGGATGAGCTGTTGCGCCGTGACGATGGCGTTCATGAGCCCGCGCGTGGACAGCTGTGACTTCTGGAACAGCGTGATGCTCGTCATGTAGCGCGCGAGCTCGTAGTCCTCGGTGCAAAAGTACTTGACGGTCTCGAAGTTGACGAGCGAGTCGACCGCCTTCTCGCTCGCCTGGTTGTCGTGCTGGTTGGTCTCCTTCTTGAAGCGCAGGCGGATCTGCGTGCCCACGAACGTGACCACGACGTACCAGAAGACGCCCGCGAGGCACACGACCGAGAGGATCTTCTGCTGGAACGAGAAGATGAAGACGATCGACACGACCACGAGCTCCACGAGCGTCGGCAGTAGCCGGAAGAAGATGACGTTCACGATGTTGTCCGTGCTGCTCGACCCGCGGTCCAGGCACCGCAGCACCTTGCCCGTCTTCTTGGTCAGGTGGTAGTTCATCGACAGGCTGTGCAGATGCGCGAACAGCTAGCAGCGTCGTAGAGCATGCACGTTAGTGGTCTGAGAGCACGAGCTGGGCTGTCTGCTCGTGTTCATGCGCACCTTGGCGGCGACATCCTGGTACGCGTGCTGCTTGACCGTCATGTACAGGTAGGTTTGCAGCTGCTTGGCAAACGCAAAGCCGAAGAGCGTGACTAGACAGGTGGGGAGCACGATGAGGCTCCGTCAGTCTCAATGGCAGCAGTCCAGCGCAACTCCGGGCGGTCGAACGCACCGCAGTACATGACGATGGCGAACCACGGGAAGAAGCCGAAGTCCGAGGCGGTCAGCGCGTTCGTGGCCTCCTTGAGAAACAGCGGCGCGAGGATGCGCGACCCGCGCGAGAGGAACATGAAGGCGAAGGCCACGAACACGCGGAACCGCTGGTCACGAGGCGCGCGTCAGTGCCTGGTGTCCGGACCAGGAGCAAGCTCTGCTGCAGGAGTCGACAACGCACCAGTCCCCATGTCTTGGGCCAGAAGTCTGCGCATGCAACGATCAAGCGGGGAAGCGAGGTGAGAGTCCAGTCGAACGCCAGGCGCAGCAGCAGGCGAGCGCCGGCGTACACGGGATGAGCAGGACGCGCAGCTCCCAGACGGAGATGTCGGCCGGCCGCGGGTCCTCTGGGTCCGTCCCGGGGCCGTACGCGTTGCGCACGAGCGCCGACTTCTCGGTCGCGTGCCGCCCCATAGTCTGCAGGCTCTCGGGTCTCCTGCCGGCGCGTTCTGGAGTGGCTGGCGGCCAGGAGGAGACGCAGCAAGAGGGGCCGAGGAGGCGGCAAGGAAGGGAATGAGCGGCATGAGATCCGCCACGCGACTCGTGCCCAATCAGCGCCGCTTGAGGTCGGAATGATGGCGGAGATCGCAAACGTTCTCGTTTGGTGACGAAGGGAGGGGTTCGCGCCACCGACGGGGATCGTGGTCGGGGGCAGGAGCCAGCGGAGGTGAGTAACCATCATTTTGGCCAGTGAAGCGTGAGGTAACGGGTATAGAGCGCGCCGATTGGTGGAAAGTCAGCCGCAGCGGTGTGACCGTCGGCTGTGACTTGAGCCGGCCTCAGGGCGACGCACGGATCCTCCAGGCTGGAGAGTAACACAGCGTTCTGGACTTTCACCCACGGCCACGGCTCCATCCACTCCGGAAGAAGGCCAACCGTCCAAGGCTTCCCCACGGCTCCACCATGGCTCCATCACGGCTCCATCACGGCTCCACCATGTCTCCGCTGTGAGATTCGCCGCGACTTGACCGCTCTGGCTCGGCTCAGTGAGACGCGCGCTGGTTGGCCAAAAACAAAACTCAAGATATGCGTCCCTATGATTGGCCCGATGCGCACTGTCTCTTGTCGTCTCTTTCCTTTTCAGCCAATCGAATCCTCTCATTCTTCCTTCCAATTCGCCACTTCAGCCCCAAGTCTTGCCTGAAACGCTTACTTCACATTCCCATCGTACTTCACAGTGTCCTTCCTCGCCTTTCGTGGGAAAAAGGGCGTTATAAAGCAAGGCGAGGAAGGCTCGGCAGGTCGGTCCGTACCGCCGCTCCCCGCGCTCCTCCTGCGCGTGCCGCTCGCCGCCGTCGCCCCCGCCGCAGACCTCGATCGGAAGCCCAGCGCCCGCGCTCTCCGCCGGTACCCTGCATGCCCGTGGGCGATGGACGCGCGGCCCGCAGATGACGCCGGCGCGCGGCGACCCACGCGCCTGTTCCACCGGCCGGTCGACTCGTCCGCGTCCATGGACTTCGCGACCGACTCGTCCACGTCCTCGCTCGCCCCGCCGCTCGTGTCGGACCTGGGCGCGGCCATGGGACTCTTCGACGGCGCGCCGCGAGACCGGGCGAGCCTGCGCGCGTCCAACCCCAAGGCCCAAGCTGACGGCCACGATGCAGACGCCACCGCGCCTTCCGGAGGCGCGAGCCTGCGCAGCAGGTTGTGGAAGCGCGTGGCGTCCATGCGGCCCAAGCGGCGGCGGCCGTCCGAGCGTGCCAGCATCGACCAGGAGCTCTACGTGCGCAGCATCCTCGAGTCGTACAGCTCGTCCATGTCGTCCAACCGGTACTCGTCCAGCATCTACGGCGAGGCCGTTGCGGCCCGCTTGCCGTCGCCCGGCGCCGGAAACGAGGCCGACCTGGAGCTGACGGTCGTGTGCGCCGACAGCGGCGCGCCGGGCGAGGACGCGGCGTACCTGGCGCAGCTGCAGACCCCACCAAGCGAGGCGGAGACGACGGCGTTTGGGAGGAAAGAGTCGCGCCGGAAGGCGTCGCGGAAGCGCTCGCGCGCTCGCAGCGGGGCGGACCGCAGCGACGGAGAGAGTGAGGACGCGGGCGACGAGGAGAAGACCCAGCGGAGGCTGCAGCGCCGGCTGAAGATCGAGGCCATGCGCGCCAAGCTGCTTGAGAAGAACCAGCACCGCGCGCGGACGCGCAAGAAGATCTTGATCTTCGCCATGTGGATCCTGGTCACGCTGACGGCGTTCACAGCGGCCGGCGTGCTCATCGCGCGGACTGGAGTGCACATGCAGGCCAAGAACGTGAGCCAGGCGCAAGCAGCAGCCGCCGCCGCCTCGACCAGCGGCTCGTACGACTCGTCGTCCGAGGAGGCGTCCGTCATGACGCTGTACACGTACATGCACTGCGTGCTCATGTCGCTGTCGCTGTGGATGTCGCTCGTCGTGGTCGGCATGCACATCACGTTCCGGTCGTTCCGCACGTACTCGCACCCGTTCGTGCTCGAGCTCAGCTGCGTGCAGTGCGGCTACTGGATCGTCTCGCTGCTGCGCGTGCAGTTCGAGACGAACGCCATGAGCGACGCCGTCTACCTGCTCTTCTGCATGGCCGAGTGCTTCTTCAACTTCGGCCAGATCTCCTTCACGTGCGCCATCGCGTTCAACATGTACCGGTCCGTCGTCTCGTACGCCGACGTGCTGCTCGACTCGCAGAGCGCCAAGCAGCGGTTCCGGTCGTACACGCTCAACGTGATGCTGCTGTCGCTGCTCGCCGCCGTCACGCTGGCGCTGGTCGGCTACAAATCGGGAGACGACGAGTCGTCGGAAGAATCCCTCGTCGACCTTGACAACATGCAGCCGTGCCTGTACCCGACGTGCCGGCTCATCCTGTACGTGTACTACCCGCTGCTGGCCTTCGGCTTCAACTTCGTCTTCTACGTCCGCTTCAAGCGCACGATCGGCACGGCGTACCCCGTGTCGGCGACTGGGCGACTAAACAAGGTGGCGCTGTCGTACTTGGTGGTGTTCTTCATCTGCTGGGGCAGCCTCATCATCTCGACGGCGCTGACGGTCGCGAGCTCCGCGAGCGTGCCGGACGCTGTCTTCTTCGTGCTCCAGTGCGTGTTTGACGTGCTGGGCATGTGCACAGCGGTGATCACGTTCACCAACTTCCACCGGTGCCGCAAGGCGTTCGACTTCGGTCTGTCTCTGAAGGCCATCGACCCGAACAGCATCGAGTTCGACGACCCCGTCAACATTGTGGGCGAGGGCACGTTCGCGATCGTGCTCAAGGCGAGGTGGCGCCAAGGCGCCGTGGACAACTCGTTCGCGCGCTCGGTGGAGGTGGCGGTCAAGACCTTCAAGCACACGCAGCTCGAGTGCCTCGACCAGATCAAGGAGGAGGCCTACTTGTCCTCCCGTCTGGTTCATCCATGCGTCATGATGACGTACGGGTGCTACACGAGCGGCATCAACTTGTACATTGTGTACGAGTACCTGGGCGGCGGCACGCTCCAGGACCTTCTGGATGCGAGCACCAGCTTGCCGTACGCGACCGCGCTGCGTTACGCGCGAATGATCGCCATGGGCATGCGCTTCTTGCATGGTCTGCCTGTCCCGATCGTCCACAGGTACGTCGCTATGTCATGCCAGCGGCCGTCACGTGATAGCGCCACTAACGTGTGCCTTCTGTTGTCGTTCATGTGAAACAGAGATCTAAAGCCGCTCAACTGCATCTTTGACTCGAGCCGTGAGATGCTCAAGGTGGCGGACTTTGGCGAGTCGCGCCTGCTGCGCACCAAGGACGTTGTGCCGAGGCGCGCCAACTTCTTTCCGTCTGCAGACTTGACGCTGCAGATGACCACCAACATTGGCAGTGCTTGCTGGGCGGTACGTGCTGCTCGGGCTGTGGTCGAGCAGTGAAGGTATCCCTCTAACAGTCGGTGTCATCTGGCGCAGGCCCCCGAGGTGCTCAAAGACGAACTGACGTCCGAGTACTCGATCAAGATCGACGTCTACAGCTTCGGGATCATTTGCTGGCAGCTGTTCACGTGCCGTGTGCCATACGTGGACATCCCGGGCAGCGTGCTGGCCGTGGCGGAGGCGGTGCTGGCGGGCCATCGGCCTGAGATCCCGAGCGGCTGCCCGAAGTTGTTCGCCAAGATCATGAAGCGCTGCTGGCACGAGAGCGCGCTGCGCCGCCCCAATTTCGACGACATCGTGCAGCTGCTAGAGATCGAGATGTCCAACGAGGAGCAGCGGCTTCAGGGTGGTGGCGGGAACGCGTCCGCGTCCGCGTCCGCGTCTCGCAAGGTTCACGCGATGCCCAAGCCGGTGGACGGAGCGTTCGACCCCAAACGCCTGGACAGCGACGACAGCAGCAAGAGCTTTGTGAGCAAGTAGGCGCCATACTCGACGTAATGAGGACGACTCCTTATCATGCACTGCCTGCTGACGACGGCAGGATCTTCTTCCCTCATTGGTACAAAAATGCCCTACACTTCCACCACTAGCGGCGATGAAGGGGTCGATCCTTGGCTGCCAACGGACATTGTCGAGCTCGACGCGGCAGCTCCACGGCTGCGCTCGAAAGAGGAGAACTGGTACGCGTGCGCATTCTGAAGAGAATCAACAACACGATCTGAGCATGGCAGATGTATCGTTCAAGGCAGCAGTGCCCTCAGATCAAAGCGTACCGGAGTTGTGGCGGTGGGCAACGGATACGAGATCTCGATCTGTCCCCGTGCGAGTACAGAAGCCACGTCAATCACAACAACTGCTTAGAGAGTCTTCAGTTACCTCATACATACCCAAGAGCGACCGCAGGACCGAGCGAGCCGCCACTTGACGCCGGTGCGCGCGAAGCAAGGCCGCTTGTTGATGCGCGACGCGAGCGCCTGGACATACTGTGTCGCCTGTGTCGAGTCGTGGCAAGGAGGCATGAGTACGCGTCGCTGTCGCCCCCACGGCGCACAGTACTCACGTCTCGGATGCAAAAGTTGGGACACAACAGCGACCCGCCGAGCGTGCATGGGCAGCACGCGTATCCGCAAAAGATGCACAGCCAGCACGGCCAGTAGTCCTTGAGCGTGTTGTTGATCTGGTTGACGGCAGCCTCAAAGTCCTCCTCCTTGACCTGGCGGCGCCGCTGCTGTCAGTCCGCTGCTTCGAACATAATTTTAAGACGTCGGAGAGCACGCACCAGGTGGTTGAGCTCAGGCGGGAACGTGTCGTCGTACTCGCGCGCGACGCCCGAGATGAATCGCCCGCGCTGCGGGTACAGCCGCACCGCCGCCACCTCCTCCTGCCGCGCGTCCTCCTTCGCCAGCATTGGCGCCCGAGCGTCGATCACGACGCCAGTGCCCGAGAACCTGCCGCCCTTTGTCGTCGCCATGGCTGTCGGCAGCGCGTCAATTGATCCAATTGAGCTGTTGAGGGTTTGGATCCGCTTGGCGTCAATGATTCGGCAACTTTAGATCGCGACGTTTCGGGTTCTGCAACTTTATCCCGTGATCTTTCGTGTTGAAGCAACATTGTGGTGTTGGAGCAACAATAAAGGCAACAAGTGTCCACTTTGAACGTCGCTCGATGGAGGTACCGGCGCTCGTCGACGCCTTCTGCGCCGGCCTGCGGGCCGAGCGACCGTGGCGCAACGTCCAAGGCGTGCTGCTCGAGTCCTTCCGGTCGCTGGGCGAGATCCTGGCGCTGCAGTCGCGCCAGCTAGCCGCGGCAGAGCTTCAGATCGCGGAGCTCAACAAGCGGCAGGAGGAGCTCGAGAGGAAGGCCGGCGCAGTGGCTTCGGCTCCCGAGGACTGGAGCCTGGCAGTAGCAAACGCGGTGGAGAAAGCGGTTGAAGATGCCCATGCTAGTTGGAAAGGAGTTCATGACGAGCGAGTGCGAGATCAGGTGGGAAACAATCGATATCCCTCGCCTTTCAGTCGGCGAAAGATGCTCACGGACGTGCCAGGTGGTGGCAGCGGTCAATGACCGAGCTGCTGAACTACGCAAAGACATTGGCGAGGACGTAGCTGGATCGGTGCGTGTGGTATCATCGCGCCTGGATTTCGTGGTCGTGAGGTCTAACCCCATGAGAAGATGGCGGTACGATGCCAAGCGATGGAGGAAGCGCTCTCGCAGCAGCTCAAGACCGAGTCCAGCGAGATGGTAAGGCATGCGTCAGATGGATGCTGTTGAGCGGTGTGCTGTGATGACAAAGATAATGTCAGGCTGGCAAGATAGAGACCACCCTGTTGAGCCAAGTTGCATCGCTCGACACACGGCTGAACACACTGGAGGAACGAATGAAGGCGCTCGAAACGAGTCGATCAGCGGCACAACAGAGTCTAGAAGAGAGACTTGGCGACTTCATGACGGGAGTCGAGCAGGTCAGTTGCTGTATTACCCAAGTATCGAGAGGTATCAGTTGACTGACGACCAGCACTTCATCCATCGGTGTGCAGGGAGCGGCGCGCGTCATGGTCGAAACAGTGGAGACGGAGCTCAAGCAGCTGGATGGACGGTTGGCCAAGCAGCTCGCGTCCTGGCGCCAAGAGACCGGCCGGAACTTTGATACAAAAGTCGACAAGGACGAGTTGGCCAAGCTGCTCAGCCGAAAAATGGACACATGTGAGTCCATGAGCGATCCGATCTTCCAACGGTGGCGAGTGCACCAACAGGATGACTATGCTTTGTTCAGTGGATGCCTGGAAGCAGCTGGAGGAGAAGGCGAGCGCGTCGCGATTAGAGCGCGTGGCCGAGAGGCTCATGGACGCGATCAACGCTGTGCAGCATGCAGCTGTCACTGACGTGACTGAGCTGCGCGGTCTGTGTGATGCGAAAGCGGACGCGGCCGAGTTTGAACAACTCAAGTTCGGCATGGTATGATCCGCCATATCGACGACGGAGTTGATTTGTGCTCACTGACTGACGTGGTACTCATTCTCAATGGTTGGCGCCAGCATGATCTGTTGGCGGTTGCCGAGTCCATGCAGAGTGAGATAGCAAGTGTGCGCGCGTTGCTCCAGTCACAGGAAGTGTCCAAAGCCTCCCAGTCGGCAACTACACGCGATGAAGGCGCGTTGTTGGCAGACACCTCCGCGTTTGGCACGGAGCTTCTTCAGTCTGTCACGACACAACTCGACGCTATCAAGCACCAACTTCGCAGCGAACTGTACCAGGCGCGATACGTACGTCTAACAATCGCGTTGCTGTTTTCGAGGAGTGGTAACGAGCTACCTTGACGTGGCCCGCGCAGATCTGGAAGGACGGCGCGCCGAGCACCAAGCAGACCATTCACTGGAACACGCAAGTGCTCAACACGAACTCGGAGGTCTTCACGTGGAAGCACGGCTCGGACCGGATCCGGCTCCTTGTCCCGGGTTTGTACCACGTCCAGGCGTCCTTCTTCACCAACTTTGCCCCCACAGTCGTTGTGCGCGTCAACGACGAGCCAGCCATGCGTCTCCAAGCGTCCTCCCCATACCCGACGACCCCGCCATCAACTTCATCGAGTTCGTCCCGGACCGCGGGAGCCGTGCAGCGGATACACCACAGCGCCGGTAATGTCGCCGGGCTGACACTCGACGGCGTCTTCGCGCTGCCAGCCAACGCACTGCTCTGCATCTCGTACGATATCCACGAGCGCGCGCAAGGGCTGCTCAACATCCGAAAGCTGTAATGAACGTCTGCCTATTGACCTCCATGCTGCATTGCTTAAACGTCCACCAACGGCGAGGCGCCGCGCGTCGCGACTCCGGATGTGACGCTCCCGTCGGCGTCCATTTTGCCCACGCTGCTGGAACTGGAGCGGCGGCGGCTTCGTCTTCTCGCGCGCTTTGACTTGCCTCCTCCCCCGCCCGTCGATTGCTTGTCATTGACCTGAGGCTCCAACGATTGCTCGCTGCTAATGGACACCTTGCTGGGCGGCGCATTAAATTGAGCTGGAGCGGACACGATGCCTGGCGAACAGGAGGGTTGAACTGGTCCCTGGGGACCCTCTGGCAGGCCGCTGGCATCTGCGCTGGTAGCTCTGGACAGCGCCGCGACTGGGTCGCTGGATGAAGCGCGACCGGGGGTCTCGAGGCACTCGTACTCGTGCTGCAGGCGCTTGAGGATCGAGTTGGTCACCTTGAACTCGGCTGCGCGTGCGATCACCTCCTCCGTGATGGCAAGTCGCGGCTGCTCCATGACGATATTTTGTTAGAGCCATTCAACTCGAGGTTGCCCTGATGCAATGCGAGCGTACCTCGTAGTCCTGCAGGTCGAAGAAGATCTGCGGGATCTCGTCAAAGCCGCTCGCGATCAAGTGGTGCTGTCACACGCAGTTCGCCATGTTCATGGTCAGGGTTCGCTGCAGGATCCGGGGCATGAGCAACACGGCTTACCTGAAGCGCATCGAGGATGACGAGGGCCACGCGGAAGAGCTGCTTCCACCCGGCAACGAGGAACCCGTCGAGTACACGCAGCACCACGTCGTATGGCAGGGCCTCCATGTTGGTGAACAGCGTCATGAACCACCTGCAAGGATGAGATGTGAGCAGGAATCCTCCGATCCTGTCAAGGCAGCAGTCCACCACTCACCCAGTCGCGACCATGCTGATAGGGAACTCGAGTTCCTCGAGGTGCCGCGCGAGCTCGGGCAAGTGCATGGTCACAAGTCGCTCCAGCTGCTCAGGATCCACCCGTCAGTTCACAAGGCCAATGCCACAATCTCCGTCGAGCGTGGCAAACACACCTGGAAGCAGCGCAAGGTGAGCCGCGGCAGCCCCGGGCCAAAGAGCAGGTCGAGTTCATAGTGGCGGGAGGCCACGAGACTCGTGAGCAGCCAGAAGGCGCGCGCTTCATCCCAGTTGACGACCGACAGCACGAGCGCCGCGACGTGGTCCATGCCCTGGCAGTAGCCGATCTCCGAGTTGACGCACGAGAACGCGCGCAGGATATTCGCCAGCGACTTGCGCCGCGCCTCGACCGCCGGTGGAGACATTGGCGACTGCGAGACCACCGAAGACGCCGGCGCGTACGTCTTCCGTGCTGGGCGGGCGCGGCGGAGAGCCGAGGCACCGAACGTGCGCTGCACGTCACACTGGATCTGCGCGTCGAACTCCAAGGCGGTGAACTCGCACCGCTCGAGCAGCAGCGCGTACGCCCGGTGCCACATTGAAGAGTCCTGGGCGGACAGCAGCTGCAGCCAGCGGTGGCTGGACGCTGCTGTGTCGGAGAGATCGCACTCGTCCAAAGAGGAGGAGGACGCGGAGGAGGCAGTCGAGTCGAGGCGCGCGCGCACTTCGTCGGCCAAGTCCATCACGTACGCGCGCGTCTTGTCGTCTCGAAGGCACTCGGCCTGCCACACGGCTGCACGCTCGACCGCCGGCGTGGCCAGCGTCACGTCGTTTGCCAAGACGCACTTGGCCTCACACTTGAGACGCGCGACGGCGCTGCGCAGTCTCAAGCACGTGCGTCCGAGCGCTTTGAGCTCTGGTAGCGTGAGGAACGCGCTGACACTCGGTGCGCCTCGCCGCGTCCGCAGCAGCACCGCGCTCCAAATGTCCGTTCCGCTGCTGCCACCGCCGCTCGCTCCGCTGCTGGTGGAGACGGCGGCTCGTAGCTCGTCCAGGATGGCGTCCATCTGCGCCAGCGCACGGCATGTCCGGCACTGCGCGACACGCAACGCCATCTGAAGCTGGCGGTGCGCTAGCGCGAGTTGCTCCGTTACTTCGACGCTCACTCGTGACGGCGTGAACTTGTGCGCCGGCGGCGTGTCGAGCGCCAGCGCCACGACAATCGCCGACGACGACGCGAGCGGCGAGTCCATGGACCCGCGTGAGTTGTTGACGCCGCCGCTCATGCGGGCCAGGCGAGAGGCGATGGCGGCGTCGATGGCGTCCAAGTCGCAGCCACACGCGTTGGCCTCGAGTCGCAGCGTGTCTTCGAGCTGGCGTTTGGTGTCCATGTGGCGTCTCGCGTCGTCCTGGAGCTCGCGCAGCTGCCGCTCGAGCTCGCGGTTCTCCGACATGAGCTTCCTGGACGTGGCGAGCTCCGTGTCTCGCTGGGCTCGTTGGAAGCACGGGCGGCACACGCGCTGGAGTCGCACCGGCGCGCCGGGACACAGCGCCAGCGGGATGAACTGCGCGCTGCACTCGCCGCAGAAGATGGCGAGGCACAGCCGGCAGTGGTGACGGCGACACGGATCCAAGGACCAGAGACTCGAGAAGACCGCACCGCAGTACTGGCACTGCGTCGTGGACGCGTCGTCCTGCCAGAAGCAGTCGGCCGCCGTCACGGGGTGCTCCACCGCGCTCTCGTCCCACTGCGGCAGCATCGCGTCGATGAGCTCGACGTACTCGCGCATCGCAAGTGTTCCGGCTGCTGCTCCGTCGGCGACGCCGGTGCTCAGCTGGTCCCATTGCCTCCTGCTCGATCAGTTCAAAGCGGGAGCGGCGGTGTTGGTCATCAGAGCGAGCACGGCATGGAAACGAGGCGAGGCGGAGAGGCGTACATGACGGCGCCAGGGCCGATGTAGCCGCCGCAGACATTAATCAGCCGCGAGACTCCTGGTTATCGCAGTCAAGCATGAGGACGTCGCGTTGGAGCCATCGAAGTGGTGCTAGCGACGCACCGGACGGCGGAGCGGACGCCGCAGCGGTCGTCATGGCGCTGTCGCCCTTTTGCTCGCGCAGACGGTCGATGGAGCCCTGCAACACGCGGTCAGCCCTCCGTGTCGTGCTCTCAAGGTGAAGGAGCATTCGATGCACCTGCCTGCTCGACGAAGCACTGGAGACTCAGCAGCCGCGACTCGTGCTGCTGCAGCGCACGCGCCACGGAAGGGTCCACCGCGCGCGCCGACCCGTTGTGGAACTTGTTGAGCACCGAGTCGACGAGCGCTCGGGCGCGGTGATACCTACGCCTCAGCTCCCCACCGTCGATGTCGTCCGCTCCATCATCGTCGGAGCTCCAGAAGCTCTCGTCCTCCTCTTCACCCTCACGTACAAGCTCGCCGATACCATCGCTGCCCATACCACTGGCACTGCGACGACCGCTGCTCCACCGTCGCCTCGTTTCGATCGTCATGAGACTCATCGCACGTCTGAGCAAGTGCGAAGTTGGGCTGCAGCGTCCTTGCCGACCTCTCAATGCTTGGCGGTTGGGAACTGCCTCCTGCCTCCGCGCCGCTTCCGGGAATAGTCACACGCCAAGGCTTTGGGAGTCGGTCATGCACAGCATCCGTCGCTTGTCCGTTGTGATATTGCCACACTTGTTCACCTTGCATCATCATCGTCCGCCCAACGGTTGGCGTCATGGGACGTGGAGTCAATGCCAAACACCCACTTGACCTGGTTGAAGTGGACAACGTGGCGAAAGTGATGGCGGATATCCGCCTTGAGCGAGCTCATCGATCGGGATAAATCTATTGTCGGCAGCAAAGGAATGCAATCGCAGGCAAGCGGCCATGAGGTTGTGCCAAAGTCCCCGGTCTGAACGTGAATGGGAGTCGTCAAGCGCTTCGTCGTCGGCACTGAGTGCATCCATCAGCCCGAGCGCGGGAAGAAGCCGAGGATGTCCTTGATGAGCATGTTCCACACGACCTCGACCGCGACCTCAGCCACGATGAGCCAGATGACGATCATCTCGAGCTTTGTGTCGTGCTGGTGCGCAAGTTGCTGGCTCAGCACATCCAGTCTATAGTAGCGTCCAGGACCACGTCAGGATGCCGCTTCAACCGATGCACCAATAGATAGCGAGAGGCACGTACAACTCGCGCAGGATGTCCAGACGCGTGTTGAGGATCTGCACACGGTTGTCCACATCCAGGTACTTCATCATCTTCTTGTACAGCGGCTGGAACTCGTCGTCCTCCCAGAAGAAGTCGGGCTCGTCCAGCATGTCCGAGTTGAGGTTCACGTCGCTCCGCTACGTCACCAAGAGCGTCCGTGAGCACACGATGGACACGCCACTCGCTCCAACAGCGACCGCACCTCAATAAATAATCGACCGATGAGCTTCGAGATGTCGCCCTGAGAGTACTGGATCGAGCCCGTCGTCGCCAGGTTCTGCGGCACGTGCTTGGTCTCCTGGATCGTCTCCTCCACGCGCTCCTCGAACACGTCCAGCTTGGCCGACTGCGCCATGGCGAACGCGATCGCCAGCTTCTCCGCCGCGCGATTCGAACTCAAGGTCACCGCGTCGTTGGCGATGCGGCTTGAGTCGCCGTACGTGTAGTCCATGTCCTCGACCTCGATCTGCTTGACTGGCCCGACCGAGAAGGCTGTCAGTGCGCGCAGGTGGGCCTGCTCCTCCGTCCGCGTGAGTCCCCAGAAGACCG
>JAADYB010000602.1:0-16880 GCA_023338075.1 Phytopythium litorale
TCAACGCCGCAGCCTTCCGCACCGCCGACTCGCCGGCCTTGAGGACCTGGACAGTGACACGGCTCGCGCTCTCGACGGACGGCAGGCTCTTGTCGAAGTCCAGGATGCTCGGGTCCTTGTCGCGGAGCAGCTTGGCCACGTAGTTGAGCAGCGTGATCGAGTTGTCGCTCGCTTTTACCTGGTTCAGCTTGAGCAGGATGTTGATCCGGAAGCCCGTCGCCCCGCCGCGCGCAGTGCCGTCGTTCAGCGCGTTGCCGAGCGACAAGACCACGCTGAAGATCTCCCGCAGCGCCGAGCAATCTCGCAGCTCCTGGCACGCGTTCTTCACCGACTCCATGAGCTTCTGCTGCTCCTCCACGTACATGTCGAACTGCCACGTCGCGTGCACAGCCTGCAGCCGCGTCGGCAGGCGGGGGACGCACAGCATCGCGCGAAAGTATTGCTCCGCGTCGCCAAGCAACTTGGGGTCCCCAGTGTACGCGCGGACAGCCTCGAGCTCGGCGTCTTCTGGCGCAAACTGGATCATCGCCGAGACCCTGTCGATCGAAAGGAGCTCCTTGTCGATCATGAGGACCGCGTCTCGGATCTTAGCGTACGGCAGACGGAACCGCGCCAGCATAATGCCGATGTTGTTCGCGCGCTTGACGTCGATCAGAGCCACCCGAGTCGGTGCTCGCCTCTTGGCAGCGGCCTTCTTCCCGTCTGGCTCCTCCTTTGCCTTGGCCGGCTTATTGACGAAGATGTCGGCGAGCTTCTCAACATACTTGACGACCACGTCGTCTTTCTTGGCGGTCGGCGGGTCGTGCAGCTTGGGCTTCCCCGCGCCGACGGCGGCACGAGCAGCGAACAGATCCTTTACACTCACGGGTCCGGCAGGCTTTGCCTCCACAACAGGCTTCTCCTCAGGCTCTTCTCGGGCGAAACTCTCCCAGATCGTGCCTGTCACGGCTTCTTTCTTCACCGGCTCCCAGTACAAATTCCGCAGCTTCGGCTTGGGTGGAGCGACGACTGCTGGCTTCTTGGGTGCCGAAGGAGACTCGACGCTTGATAGATCCTCCGGAATCATCGCATCGGGAGTATCCAACACCTTCGCGTCCAGCCCTTCGGCGCCAAGCTTCAGCTCCACTTGAGGCCGAGGCATGCCCATCTTAAGCAGCTTGAAGTACTTTACGTAGCTCGGATGCTCGGACGCTTTGACCTTCTTCACCGCTGTGCCTCCCGCCTTGACCTCCTTTCCATCGTCGTCCACGAGCTTGTCAGGCGTCTCTAGCAACCCTCCATCCAGTCCCTCCGCCGTCGCCTTAAGCTTGACGTGGTCCATCGGCATGCCCATCTTGAGCAGCTTGAAAAACTTGGCAAACTTCTCGTGCTCCTTGACCGGAGTTCCCTTGGCTGCAGCGGTGACCACCTTGCCGTCCTCGTCGACTAGCATGTCCGGAGTTTCAAGAAGGCTCGCATCCAATCCTTCGGCCGATGCTTTCAGCTTGACGTGATCCATCGGCATGCCCATTTTCAGCAATTTGAAGAACTTGGCAAACTTCGCATGTTCCTTCACAGGAGTTCCTGCCGGCTCGTCAGGCGACCCTGACGCCACTCGCTTACCCTCATCGTCGACGAGTGCATCTGGGGTCTCCAGGAGGTCTGCATCCAGTCCTTCTGACGACGCCTTGAGCTTCACGTGGTCCATCGGCATCCCCATTTTCAGCAGTTTGAGGAATTTGGCAAACTTCTCGTGTTCCTTCACGGGCGTCCCATTCGGCGCAGCAGCACCGCCCTCGACGAATCGAGTCCCATCTGCATTGAGCAGAGCGTCCGGTGTGTCCAGCAAGTCTGCGTCGAGCCCCTCCGACGACGCCTTCAGCTTGATGTGCTCCATTGGCATGCCCATCTTGACCAACTTGAAGAACTTGGCGAACTTTTCATGGTCGCGCACAGCAATCCCCTGTGGCCCCGATCCCACTGACGACACAAACACATTTCCTTTTTCGTCCAGCAACGTGTCCGGTGCGTCGAGCAGAGATGCATCCAGACCTTCGGACGACACCTTGAGCTTGATGTGCTCCATTGGCATCCCCATCTTCATCAACTTGAAGAACTTGGCGAACTTCTCGTGCTCCTTCACCGGGATGCCAGCAAACCCTGGAGCAGCGTCGACTTCGTCCTTTACTTCATTGCCCTCATCGTCGAGTAGCAGGTCAGGCGTATCAAGTATTGACGGGTTCAACCCTTCAGCTGACATCTTCAGATGGATATGCGGTAGCGGCATGCCCATCTTTTTCAGCTTGAAGAACTTGGCGTACTTCTCATGCTCCTCCGCGCGAGTCCCCTGCTTCTGGGCCTCCCCTGGCTTGCCAAGCTGAATGATCCGGTCGGGGGTGTCCAGGATCGATGGATCGAACTCTGGGAGCTCACTGCTCATTTTTAACTTCACGTGCTCGGCGGGCATGCCCATTTTGATCAGCTTGAAAAATTTGACGAGGTCAGGGTGTTCGCACGCAGCGACTTGGTCCGGCAGATCTTCCTCATCCGTTTCGTCTGCTGTGTCCGACAACAGGTCCTCGCTGTGGTCTCGCTCTCGGTTTTGGATCAAGATGACGGGGCCGATGTGGAACTGGAATGTCGGGTCTTCCTCGGCGCACTTTTGCAAAAAGCCCGTGTACCGATCGCGCATCTTCATGAGCGTCTTTCGGTCGTCGTAGCCCAGCTCGAAGTTGCGCACTTCCTCAACAGGGGCCAGGAGCGCAATCTGCTTTACAATCCGCTCTGCCAACGCCCACATCTCCTTCCCAACGACGGTATCGCCAGGAATGAACAGAAGCTGCTGTAGGATCGACAGGAAGCAACCTTGGACCTCGGAGTCCATCGAAACCATCTCGCACAGCCTCTGGTAGACGCTGTCCGGAGCCGCTAGATCCGTCTGCTCGTAGATAGTGTCCTTCCGGTCGTCTTCCATGAACCGCTCGAACACGTCGATTTGCTTCTCCATATTGTCGAGCTGGTTGCGGAGCTGTGTGACCGTACTGCTGATGATGACGCTGTTCCCACCGCTCTTGGCACCAATCTTGTTCTCTGGTGGTAATGACGATCGTCCATCCTCGCGCGGGATCGGAGGCTCCGATAGTTCTCGCTCGACTGGAGACGGAGGAGCGCTCTTGCTACCGATCGAGGAACGGAACAAGTTCGGAACCGACTGACTTATCGCAGAGTACTCAGGAGAGCTCAGCAGTCGAGCCTTTGGTGGCGGCTGAGCTGGAGTTCCAGGCTCCTTCAAGACGGGAGAAACGCCCGGAGAGCTCACAAGCTGGAAGCCTTGAGTCGCAGTCGACAACTTCCGCTCAGGTGCTGGTCCGAGGCTTGGAGATGGCGCGGGAGTCATCGCCGGCGACACCTGAGGTCGCAACGCCGGTGATGGCTGGGGACGCAACGCTGGAGACGGCGCTGCACTTGTCGACTTCTCGGACTCTGCCGGTCCCTTCGGGTTCGAGATCAGGTATGCCTTCTGCTGCACCGCCAATGACTTGGCTCGGATTTCCTCAAAGTACCCTGCCATCTTGAGCGCCATAAAGTCGGAGCGGATCGCAAGGCGGTCCTCCAAGCGAATCGCCTTGTTCACGATGATGTTCACGAAGCTCAAGACGTCCTCTTTGAATACGAGCGAGTATCGAGTCGACTTGAGCGCATCTCGCAGACAGCTGAAGCGGACGCTCTCTCCCTTCGTATCCTTGTAGTGGTCGAACGCCTCGATCACTGCTTGGTGGCCCGCAGCACTGTTGTAACACACAATCCCGAGCAGTTGAAGTGTGTACTTCTTCACGTCGCCGTTCTCCGTGTGGAAGCAGAGTGCGACGCGCTTCACGAGCCCAGGGGTGCTCGTCATGGCTTCAACGCCAGCCGTGAAATGCGTGAGCGACCGCAGGATCCGCAGAATTACTTCGCATATCTTGGTCGCCTTTTCATATTTGGAGTGCTCGAGCGGGAACGGCGAAGGGTCCGGAAGCTTCATCGTCAAATAGTCGAGCCCGAAACTCGCCAGGAAGGACTCCAGCCAGTCTGCCGAGGCCACCGATATCTTGTTGCGAAGCGCCTCGAGCTCCTTCAGTCCCTTGTTGTCCCAGTTGAGCTCCACTAAGTTCTCGGCGAACCGCGCGGCTTCGACAGCGTTGGACTGAGTGTTGTCCTCGTTCGCGTGCTGCTGCGCGTACCAGACGACGTGCCACTTGGTCTCGATCGACTCGATTCGCATGAGCTCGTCCATGACGTCGTCCGGCACGCCGCGCTTGAGCAACAGGTCACGGTACATCTGGTCGACTGTGTCGTATGACGGCGGCCGCGGAGGCTTCTCGATGGTCTTCGGTGCCGCGCCGCCCGTCGGCATCCGGTTCGCGAAGAACCCGCGGAAGTAGTTGAGCTTCTCGTTGAAGTTGGAGCTGTCCTGCACCGGGTTGATGACCGAGTTGCGGAAGAAGCTGCCTCTCCTTGGCCGCGACGTCGTCGAGCTGCGGTCTGCATCTCCTCCACCTCCTCCGCCGCCGCCACCGCCGCCTGCATGTGCGTTCGTGTGCACGGTGGGCTCGCGGCGGAACTCAAGCCGGAGTGGCCACGCCCCCGTGTCCCTCTGCAGCTGCAGTGCGTGCGCAACGATCTGGTCGAACGGCAGCTCGTCGATGTGCGTCTTGTGGATCACCTCAAGGATGTCGCCCACGTTGACGCGCCCCGTACTCTCCACGTACCCACGCTCGCCGCCCGCCAGCGGCCGGAACCCCTTGACCACCGCGCCGCGCTGGGGGCGGCCGCGCTCGACGTGCCGCGCGCGCAGGTCCAGGCCGAGCGGCCCGGGCGTCGGCACCTCCACCGTAAACGCAAACGGCGCGTCGCTCGGAGACGGAGACGCGTCATTCGAGCCGAACAGCGACGGCAGCGGTGCCGCTGGAGCGGCCGCAGGCACCGCGGGGCCCGACGGGAAGCCCGTGAGCGAGTTGGACGCGCCGGCCGACGCGCGGGTGGGCGAGTCCAGCCCGCGCAGCGTCGACCCGCCGCCGTACGACCCGCGCCGCTTGCGCCACATGCGTCCTGAAGGCTTCGCAGGAGCCGCCGGAGCCTGTCGATGGCCAGTGCGCGAGTCCAATCACACCGCTTGTTCGTCTACCCGCGCGTCGTCGCCGCCGCCACGCGCCGCCGGTCGAGAATCCTCGAGTGTTTTCCCCGGTCGGCGCTTTCCTGCTGCGGCGAGCGTAACCGTGGTAGTGGGGGAAGAGAAGCGGGGTACGCCGATCTTCTCCCTCTAGAAGAATGCAGAGGGCGGAATGCCGAGTCCAGCAAATGGGGGAATGAGGGTAGGGGACTCACCAGCGTACCCCTCTCCTCCCTCTACAAGAATCGAGAGGGCGGACTTCAACGTTCAGATCGCGGGGAATCCCGCACTCAACAATCGGCCAACCGACCGACCGCCCGCCTGCCCGACTGCCCTCGCCCACCATGTGCCTGTGCTTCGTGTGCTCGGGCGATCCGGTGGACGGCGATCCGCGGGAGGAGCACGGCGACAAGTTCGGGGTCTCCATGATGCAGGCACCGGCCGCGGACCCGCTCTGTGTGTGGACTAATTGACTCGCGTTTCGATCCGAAGGGGCTGGAAGGGAGGGAGGCTGACGAGATGACTGGGCAGGCTGCGTGGGCTCCTGCCTGTGCCCGTGCTGCGCGCAGGTCTACATCAGGCGCAAGGCCCTGGGCTTCGACATGACCAAGTACTCGTGCTGCCAGGGGTACATGGACGGGCTCGTGCCGTGTCTCCAGGCGGGGGAGTGCGGCGAGGCCAGGTGCCCCAACTGCTGCTTGTGCATCGAGGTGAGATGGCGATAAGAGGCTTTGACCGAGTATCGTGGCGCTGGCTGAGCGTTTCCGACAACGCAGGCGTTCCTGTGCAACGGCTGCGCGGTGTCGTCGACGCGGATGATGGTCATGGACCGCTTCAACCTCCGCCCCGACGAATGGGACAATCGCATCATCGTAAGGCCCTCTTGCCGTGAGCTCTGTTTGCACTTGCCGGCGCTGACACTTGCCTGACACCGTACGGACAGCGCTTCAACAACTGCGTTCAAATCGCGGCTGTCGTGTGTGACTGCCTAAGCCTCTGTATTCCCGGAGCCAACAATCTCGCGGAGACCGTGCGGTGCATCGCGCAGTGCACGTACGCGACCACGCAGGGCTGCATGACGGTGCGTTGAGCATCGTCGATACTGCCGCAGATACACATACAGTAGAGCTAACTGTCCCTTCCTGCAGGCGCAAGTGAATGTCGAGCTCAAGGCGCACGACGACTCGTTCTCGCCCATCGAGGACGAGGAGATGGCGCGCGTGTGAGGCAGGCTCGGATTTCGAGGCGAGCAGGGGTACACACTTGTGCGCCTGTGTGTGAGAGTGAGTGGACATTGACTTTGGAAGTGAACAGTACGAACGAAAACCACCTCGCTTGCCTGGATCAATACACGATAAGTCTGTTTACAAATTTTCATTTTCAGGTAGAAACATTCAAAACGAAAAAGTATTATGCAACGTGAATAAGTCTACCATAAGTATTCAACTACCAAATTAGGGCAAGTACTGATTTTTCAATAGGGTCACTATTGACAAAATACGGAAAACGGTTTAAATTGGGTAAATCGGTTTTCGAAATCGGGATCCATTCGAAGAACGCTTGTCAACTCGAAGGAATGATGATCGAAATCAAGGTTTTTCCTCCTGATAAATAAATGACCTCTTAAATCAATATATCGGGATAGTTTGCATCAATACATGGTGAGTTTATTTCAAATGTTCATTTTCAGGAGGTGACTGTCTAAACGAAAAAGACTTATGCGACGTGAATGTGTATATTGTAAGTATTCATCAACCAAATTAGGGCAAGTACTGAGTTTTCAAAAGGGTCACTATTGACAATCTTCTCTCAAAACACGGTTGCACTATTTGAATTCGGTTGTGTCATATCTCTAATTTGGTCCCTGAACGCTCGAAAAACCTTGATATTGAGGTTTTAAACCTTCGTAACTGCACTTAAGTATTGGTCTTCCTACCGTCGCCTGCGTTGCTTTTGCTCTTGGGTCTGTTGGCTCGCGCGGCATAGTGAGCGCAAGAGCGAGACGAGACACAGGCGGCGATGGCGGACGTGGAGGCGGCGGGAGCGCCCGCGGGCGGCGACGCCATCGTGCAGGGCAAGGTGACGGGGCTGATCTACCCCCCGCCGGACATCCGCGCGATCGTGGACAAGACGGCGCAGTTCGTGGCCAGCAACGGCCGCGCGTTCGAGAGCCGCATCATCGGCGAGCGCATGTCGGCCAAGTTCTCCTTCCTGCGCGACGCCGACCCGTACCACGCGTACTACGAGCACAAGGTGAGCGAGTTCGCGGAGAAGCGGGCGGCCGACAAGGCCGAGGCGGACGCGCAGCAGCCGAAGGAGGAGCAGCAGCCGGCCGATGGCGAGGAGGCCGCCCAGCAGAAGGCGGAGGCGCCGCAGGACGAGCAGGCGGTCGCGGCCAAGGCGGCGGCCGACGCGGGCGATGTGGTCGTGGAGAAGCAGCCCGTGCAGGACGTGACCGCCAAGGTGGCCAAGAAGATCAAGGAGAAGGCACTCGAGCCGCCGGACGAGGACGTGTTCAGCATCAAGCACCCGCCGCAGCTGAGCGCGCTGGACCAGGAGGTCATGTACCTGACGGCGCAGTACACGGCGGTGAGCGGCAAGCCCTTCCTGTCGGGCCTCGCGACGCGCGAGCAGCGCAACCCGCAGTTCGACTTCCTCAAGCCCACGCACCCGCTGTTCACGTACTTCACAGCGCTCGTTGAGAGCTACGCGCAGGTCACGGCCAAGACGGACAAGCAGATGAAGCGGTGCGTTTGGTCTCGACCCCATGGCTTGCTCTCTCACTCGCCAAACTCGCTCTAATGTGCGTATTTGTGCGCATTGCGACTTGACAGAATAGAGGACGGCATGGAGCGCATGCAAGTGCTGGATCGCTGCGTGCACAAGCTCGAGTGGGTGCGTACGGAGCGGGAGCGCAAGGCGAAGGAGGAGGCCGAGAGCGACGCCGAGCGCATGGCGCTGGCGCAGATCGACTGGTACGACTTTGTCGTTGTTGAGACGATCACTTTCGACGACGACGACGACGAGCAGGCTGACGCCGATACTGCCGATGCGGTGGCCGGGAAAGGATCCGATGACGAAGATATGGACATGGACATGGATGAAGACGACGACAACGAGCCGAAGCCTGAACTCAAGGTTGTGAAGGACTACGTGCCTCAAG
Organism: Phytopythium litorale; assembly: GCA_023338075.1. Classification (NCBI taxonomy): domain Eukaryota; phylum Oomycota; class Peronosporomycetes; order Pythiales; family Pythiaceae; genus Phytopythium; species Phytopythium litorale. Next base: position 8,295 of record JAADYB010000602.1, read on the forward strand.
CGGGCCCAGCTACTTCCCAGCCTGCGCAACTCATGAGCGTCGACGGCAAGACAGTGTCGACAGCCGAAGCGAACGAGCACATGCGGATTTTGCTCATGAATCCCAAGTGGAGAGAGGAGACGCAGCGCCATCTAGAGAAGCAGAAGGAGAGTTCGTATGCTGCTGGTTCAGCCATCGCCGACTCGTTGCGGCGGTTCGCTACCAAGCGCGCAGACATTTTTTCTTCCTCAGCCGAAGAAGAAGCGCGGCTACTGCAAGCAACAACGGCACCGCCGGAGACAGCCGGGAACGCTCCCGAAATCACACAGGAAGAAGAAGAAGAAGCTGCCGATGAAGACGAGCAGCAGAGGGCCAGCTCCGCGAATGGAGCAATTTCTCTGGAGACTGCACAACCAGGTGGAGTTCCTCCGCCTGCGCTTGGTGGTTACTCGGGGACTCCCCTAGGGGTGCCTCCGCCATTTGTGCCCGGTATGTCTGCGCCATTCGGAGCACCGAGCGGTCTGCCGAACATGGCTGGTATGCGGCCTCCAGGAATGCCTCCGTTCGGTTTCCCGCCTGGGATGGGTGCGCCTCCCGGTATTGGCGGTCCGCCTGGAATGCAAGGAATGGGACCCCCAGGATATGGCCCACCTCCTCCAGGTGTGCAACACGGATTTCCTCCAGGCGTCAATGGCCCGCCGGGTGTCAATGGTTCGCCGGGTGTCAGTGGTCCGCCGGGAGTTGGTGGTCCGCCGGGAGTTGGTGGTCCGCCAGGTGTCGCTCCTGGGCCGCCGGGTGTTAGTATGGGCCCACCGGGAACTGGACCGCCTGGCGTCGCCCCGGGCACGAGTGCACCACACGGGCTTCATGGCGACGGCGATACTGGAGAGAACGGCGAGCCAGCATCCAAGCGGCAGCGCTTGGATGTACCATCGCTCCTGACCGAGGACGAGTTTGCGGCGCTTCATCCGGTAAGCCTCCTTGTTTTGCTTGGCATCTGTGGGAGATCCACACTCATAAATGTTCGCTTGGTTGCTGCTCGCAGGGCAACGTTCGGCTGTTTGTGAAGGTACCGGAGGACTCGGACAATGCGCAGTGGAAGCTCGAGGGTCAGACGCTGACGGTCGAAGTCGATATCAAGTCGACGATGCGAACGGTCAAGGAGCACATCATGGTACGTCACTGCGTGGCTCGCAAGATGCGAGCTGCTTCTCCTTTAATCTGACCTTTGACTGGGCGTTTTCCACAGAAACAACTCGAGGGCATGCCGCTGAACAAGCAGCAGCTGAAGGCACCTGTAGGATTCGTCAAGGACGCGCTGACCTGTGCGCACTACAACTTTGTCAACGGCACAGTGCTCGAGCTGAGCGTGCGCCAGCGCGGAGGACGGCGGTAGGCGATCGAGTCATCGCGTCGAGACGAGCGTTGCGAGCTCGCTCGACAGAGACAGCAGCGCATATCGAAATTGCCTCGACTCGGGTCCTCTTGCATGCGACTCCGGGTTGTTTTCGCATGTTTTGCATTGCTGGATACGAGCGCAGGTAAATAACAAGCTTGCACTCGACGCGAACTCCATCCTTGTCCATCTCGCTGCCGCCGTTCAGCCTTCGAGCTTCTCCTCCTTGTTGTCGATCTCCTCGGCGCACTTGACCATGTACTGAAGCTCGACGGCGAACTTCTTGGTCGCGTCCAGGTCGTGCTCGCTGTCGTACACCTGGCCGAGCTTGTCGATGATGGAGTCGATCTGCATCGAGATCTCGTTGCGGAGCTGGTCCAGCTCCTCCAGCGTCGCCGCGTCGTCGATACGCTCGCTGTCCAGACGATCGATCACCATGGTGAGAACGGTTGGCTAGTACTAGCTCGCCTGGGCGTCGGGCTGCTCTCGACGTACCGGATCTCCATCGTCTGCATCAGCAGCTGCGGGTCCACGGACGTGCTCGCGGTCTCACCGAGCGCGTCGATGCCGTGAAGCGCCAGCTATTCGTCCGCATTAGAGGTTAGAGTCAAGTAGACGACCATTCGATGAGAGAAGGAGCGACGCGCGGACCAGGTACTTGACGCGCGTGTTGGGCTTCTTGAGCATCTTGTACGCGTCGTTGATCACGGCCGCGTTCATGGCCGACAACTCCTTCTCGAACTGGCAAAGGCACGGAATGGCGACGTCTGTTAGTCCCCAAAGCACCTAACAGCGACAACAAGAGCCATGGGCGGCCGCGCACCTCCGACTTGGAGCCGTACAGGTCCGGGTGCAGGCGCTTCTGCAGGTTCCAGTACGTCTGCTCGATCTTGCGCTGCTCGAGGTTGAAGTTCTTGGGGCTGCGAGTCACCACACGAGGGCTCCGCGTCAGACCCGGATAGCGTGTCGCCACCACCAACCAACTAAGCAGGGGGACGCACATCTTGAACATCTCAAAGTAGTCGCAGTGGCAGCCGCCCTTGACCACCGGCTGGATGGCGTTGCAGCTCTTGCAGAAGAAGGAGCAGCAGTCCGTCGCGTGGTGGCACTTCCAGCAGTTCACTGCACCTCTTCCCGTCAGTACACCGCGTCCACCGCCACCCCCACAGCGACCGCGCGGACGTACGGCCCGCATCGTGCTCGTGCTTGGCCGGGCAGGCCACGCCCGCCGTCTTCACCGCCTGCGCGAACGAGCGCTTCTCCACCCTCTGGCGAGCGACGCCCGCGGCCGCGCGCAGCAGTCCCCGCTTCAGCATGGCGCAGCGTCTGCCGCTGGCTCGGTGGCGTCGACTTTCTGGCGATCTGCGCGCGTGCCAGGCGATGGATCGACGGACGCCTCGACGCCTTGGCCGCAGGTCTGATAACCCACACTGAGCCGCAGAATGCCGTGGCGACACTCTTTCTTGGTGGGTGGCGGGCGGGTCAGGAGGCGAGAGGGGGCGACACTCGCGCAACCTTCGCGCGACGCTCATACAACCTTCCTGCGACTTTCATCAGATGATGAGGTGGGAGAATAAACCCGGTCGCACACATTCTGTCGCCATTCGTAGACCTAACATATCCGATGAGCGTCGCGCTTAACGAACCATGTTGAAGCCGGCGCCACCATCGGGTCCTCCTCGACTGGTGCCGACCGGCGGCGGGAAGGCGAGCGCGAGCTTCTTGCCGCTGAGGGCGTCGCGCAGCAGCGTGTTGGCCGCGCGGTTCACGTCCGGGCGGCCGCCCTTGACGCGGAACCCGCGCAGCTGCGCGTGCGCCTCGCACAGCGTGTACGGCGACCACTCTGTCGCGGCAGGCATGGTTCGTCAGAGGAGCACGCACATCCACAGCAATTGCGTCGCGACGCGTACCGGCGTCGGGCTCGTCGTCGTCCACCGGATGCAGCTTGTAGACCTCGTGCAGCGGTGGCGCGCAGTTCTCGGCCAGGAAGCGGATGGCACTGAAGGGCTCGCGCGTCTGCGCGATCGGGAAGCTCCCGAACAGGATCTGCAACGACAGCGGGACGTTCACGCGCGGGAACACGACGCCCGGGCAGTCGCACACGAGCACGCGGCGGCGAGGGGCTCGGCCGTCACCATGGTCGGGCACCAGCAGCTCCTCGACGCCGTTCAGGAAGTGCGTTTGCCAGTGCTTCGTGTGCCCGGGGGTGGCTGACACGCTGACGAGTTTCCGCCCGAAGAGGTTGTTCAGCAGCGAGCTCTTGCCCACGTTGGGCTCCCCTACCAGCCCAAAGGTGAGTGGTGGTTGCAGTTCTCCATCCCCCTCGGTCACGATGTCTGCGCCGCCGCCATCAATGCCGTCAAGCTCTTGACTGGCGTGGCCGATCGCACTGAGAAGAGCGGCATTGCTGCCCGAGATGTCATCGCGGTTGTAGGCCACGACCTGGATCTCGTAGCGGTCGCGGAGGTACTCGATCCACGCACGGACGCGAGCCCCACTCACCAGGTCCGTCTTGGTGAGCACGATCACCAGCGCCTTGCGGGGCTGCAGCTCCGCGACGTGCTCGATCAGCCGGTCGCTGATGTGCAGGAGCGGACACCGCACGTCGGCCAGGTGCACGAGCACGCGCGAGCGCTCCAGCACGCGCCAGAGCTCCCGCCACACCTCGATGTTGCGCTCGAAGAGGTTCAGCTTGGCGTCTCCGCCGCAGTCCCGCGCCTCTTGCTCGACGGCCGCGAGCCACTCGGCGTACGCCGCGTCCTCGACCTCGCTCAGCTCCTCGGGCGACATGGCGCGGCTCCAGCGCGGCTTGCAGAAGATGCGCGGCTGGTTGCGCGGGTCGTGCACGCCGCACGCCGTGTAGATGGACTGCGAGTCGCCGCGGTCGGCCGCGTACACCAGCGGGCGAGGCGCGTCCCGCTTTCGCGCCTCGATGACCGCGCGGGGCTCCGCCTGGAAGATGGTGCGCAGGTCTCCGCGTCGGGGCTGCGTCGCGGCAAGCGCCTGCCTGTGAGAACCGCCAGTGGCAACACCGCGCAGCTACAGGGCCCTCGTACCGGCTGAGCATCAGGACTGGGCTCCGCGGGTGGCGCGGCAGCAGCTAGCGCATCCGCGGCGTCGCGCTCGTCCTCTCGCTCCGCTCGCGCGCGGTGGCGCTCGCGCTTCTCCTGGAGCTGCAGTGGCCGCACACGCGCAGGCGTTAGGGGTGGCGAGTGGGTGGTGGAGCGCCAGCGACGGGCGGCGTGCCTGCTGCTTCTTGGCCTTGCCGCTGAACGGCTTCTTCCTCGTCGGCGGCATGCCGGCGCTCCTTTTGGCGATCAGTTGGGTGGCGCGCGTGTGATCCGATAGTGAGCGCAAGTGTAAACAGATGAACACGATGTGTATTTCCCAAGCACGACCACGACCGCAACCGCCATGCCTCTCGCGCCAGTTGCCCGAGCGCGGCGGCCGGGCTCCACTAATGTACCAGTCGGGCGCCTCGCCTCGCTGCCAGCGCGCCGGGAGTCGCCCACCACCCAATCCAGACCAGTCCGGGCGGAGCCGCCCACCTACCCGTCCTTCTTCCTCCGCGCCGTGTTGGCGTTGATCGTGGGTGCGAACGTGCACTCGCGCAGCTCCCGCTCCTCGCGCATGCGCACGAGCCGCGCGTTGCGCTTCTTGACGTACTCGGGGTCGTACAGGCGGCTGGAGACGGTCACGACGTCCGTCTTGGCCGACTGCAGCGACGTGACCGACTCGGAGCCGACCGAGTCGCGCGACGACGACTGCTCCCGGCGCAGGTTGGTGCGCGGCGTGAAAGCGAACGCGCTGAGGCTGTCGCGGCGGTCGCGCACGGCCTTGGCCTTCTCCTCGCGCTGCTTGTAGAAGTCGGGCTGGTACAGGCGCGAGAAGACGGCGCCGCCGTCCGTGCGGACGGATGTGCGCGACTTCTGCGAGCCGCAGACCGACCCGGCAAACGCCTGCTGCCGCGGCTTGGGCAGCAGCGACACGTTCTCGCGGGTCAACGCCGCCACGCGCGTCGGGCGCGGCATGGTGCGCGCGCTCGGCAGCCCCCTGCGCGGCGGCGGCGTGGTCAGCCCGGCGCTCGCGTCCAGCTCTCCGCGCTGCAGCGGCCCGTCGTCCTTGGGTGGCGAAATGGCCAGCGTGTTGGCCTTGCGCACGCTGTAGATGCCCGAGCTGGAGAGCTTGCGGTCCGGCGTGGACGCCTGGCGCTTGGCGTCGAACTCGGCGAACGCCGGGTCCAGCGCGGCGTCACCGTCGTCCGGGATGGCGCGCACGGCGCCCCGCAGGTCCTCGACGCTGCGCAGCAGGGCGTCCACGGACGGCAGCTCGCCCAGCTCGTCCGCGTCCAGCGCGTCCATCTGGAGCTGCCGCCGCGGCTCGGGCGACGCCAGCGCTGCGTTGGTGTCGCCACCCGGCGCCTCGCGCTCCGTCGACACGCTCAGCGCCATCTCCTCCCGCCGGCGCCGTCTCCCGCCCGGCCGCCCGGTCGGCTTGTGCGGCGGTCGCTCGGACGCCCCCAGAGAGCGCGAGTTGCCGCCTCGTGCGTCGCTCGCCCGGTCGTCGCGATGCGCTTCTCCGATCCAGAGAAAGCACCGCGCAAGGAAACCCAAGGAATCGCACTTAGACCGCGACAGACGGTGCGCCGGTCTGCCCCCTCACTTGGACAACGTATGCCGACTCGCGCCACGACCAGATCGGCGGAACCCCGCCACTCCGAGGCTTCACCGACGCTGGAAGCGGCCGCTTCGAGACCGGAAGGCCCGCCCTCCCGCGTCTCCGCCGCCTGCCAGCGCCAGACGCCGGCCCGCGGAATGCCCAGCCGCGCGCCCGAGGCCCCCGCGAGCGCCTCCGACCCGGGCTCCCCGCCCCGCCGCCGCCGCGCGCCGAGGACCAGGAGCCCGCAGCCCTCGACCTCCCCCTCCGGCATGGCGAACGGCGCGCGGACGTGCACGCTCTGCGGCCTGGAGGCGCGCGACGCCGCCGGCGCGTCCGGCCTGATGATGACGTGCGACACGTGCGCCAGCCTGTTCCACGCCAAGTGCGCCAACCTGCCGGCGCCGCCCGAGACCGGCAGCGTCTTCTGCCGCCACGCGTGCTACAGCGCGTTCCTCGCGCAGCGGAAGCAGCAGGACGGCGGCAAGGCGCGGCGCCCGCGGAGCGACAACTTCCCGGACCTGCTAGCCGGCATCCAGCGCGTTCTCCAGCGGCAGCCAGGGGCGGCGCAGACTCCCCCGCAGCCGGAGGAGCAGCCGCGGGGACGCGCCAACCCAGACGACCTGCCTCACCTGGGCAACGACAGAAAGCGCGTCGATCGAGGCGGCATTGACGGTGCCAATGGCGGCTCGAACGGCGCCAAGTACAACAGCGAGCGGCAGTATGCCGGCAGTGGTCCAGGACCTGGGCCTGCTCCTGCATCCGCCGCTCCAAGCCGAAGCGATAGCAGCCTCGGTGTGAGCAACGCTGGACCAACGCCTTTGCCTGTCGACGGAGGCACCTTACTTCGTGCCGGGAACAGCGCCGGCCCGATTCCTCGCAGTAGGAGCAGCAGCAGCAGCGGGAGTCGCGACGCCCGGCGGGAGTCTCGCCCGGCAACAGTCCCAGCTCGACAAGAGTACGGAAACAGGATGCCGCTTCCGTCAATGCCGAGCTCTCTGTCTGCGCCACTCCCGACACAGCCACCAGGACGCCGCGGGTCATCTGCCAGCACGCAGCCACCTACTCGAGAGTTCGCGCCAAGAGAGCAGACTTCGGCGCTTCCGACACTGTTTGACAGGAGGAACCCTCAAGTGCCGCAACCCATGGCGTCGGAGCAACGACCCGCGTTTGACTCACATAGCAGGTCGTATGACCCCACGGCTCGGTTGCGTCATGTTGATGGTACCATGAAGCCTGCATACCAAGGGGTCCAGCGAGGTAAGACGCCGCTCTCTCGGATTGCATCACCGCTCATAGTGTTCGAGCTCACTGACCGCGTTACGCCGTCGATTTCGTTGTTAGACGCTCCGTCCATGAGGATTTCCAGCGACGACTACGACATGGAAGACGCCGACGCCTACAGGTCGCGAGCTCCACCATTGCCGCCGCGCCAGATGGTTGCACCACCGCAGGTTTCCTCGCTTCCACCGACGGGACAAGCGGCATCAGTGCCCCCGACGCGGACCATCCCATGGTTGAACCCGACCGCGTTCCCAGCTGAGATTCTGAACCGCTTCAAGTGCCTGACGGACAATCCGAACCGCGTGTTCCGCATCGACTTGACGCCCGTTTTCGCCGACAAGACCACGCGGCTGTATCAGCCAGAGATCGATTTCTTCTTCAGGTAAGCGCTCGCCGACTTGTGGGCGTGCGCGCGCCAACAAACGGTGTGCGTGCACTTTTGCTGACGATTGTGATTATGCTCTGTGCTTGTGCACGTAGATGCTTCGAGTCACCAGACGTGAGTCTTGCTGTCAAGGGCATGGCGAGCGAGCTGAACCAGTATCTCTGGGCTTGGCCATTCATTCTGCAGAGCTGCGGCAGCGACACTTTGTTCACATTCGACCACTTCCAGTTCCAGCGCAACCCGACCGACGGATCTCCCGAGCTTGCGTACGTTGGCGAGCTCAAGCTGTCGATGGCCTCGTTCAACTCGTACCTGGAGCGGTACCTGTCGAATGTGCCGGGAAAGGACGTGGTCGTGCTGGAAGACCACGGAACGAAGAAGCCAGTGACGATCGTCGCGTCCGAGAACGTCATTGCGCTCAACGACTTGATGCTGGCCAAGCACTGCTCACAGGTACGACTTCGGACAGTGTTGATGGACGGGAGACCTCTCTGACTGTGAGCTTGTTCCCTCTGCCTGGCACTCGCAGCTCCACAGCGACCTCATCAAGGGATTCCAGTGGGACGTGTTCGCTGGCGGCATCCACTGTCTGCTGCAGTATTTGCCCCAGAGCTGTCGCCACGAGCGATTCACAAGCCCGCTCCTTCACTTCAACTTCCCAGGCGCTCGCGGACAGCTACGCGACCCTGGCAACGGCACCACTGACACGGCGTACCAGGTATACGGCCATTGCACTGATGGTGAGACGAAGAGGCGTCTCATGGTGTGATGGTGCGCATATGCAGGTCCTGGTCGGCTGCATGGAGTTGGTGATCTTCGACAGGTTTGAAGTCCAGGCACGCGACGAGTTCCACCGCATCCTCCAGCGTGTCGGGTACAACGCCGA
>JAADYB010000603.1:0-16862 GCA_023338075.1 Phytopythium litorale
AGAGCGAGACCGAGTCGGCTCCCTTGACAAGCTCCGACATGGGAACGCCCAGAGCGACACTCGCATTCGCCAAGCGAGCGCCGTCAATGTGCAGCTTGAGGTCGTGATCCTTGGCGAACTGCTCCACCTGACGGATGTAGGGCAGAGGCAGCACGCGGCCGCCGCACGTGTTGTGCGTGTTCTCGAGCGCGATGAGCCGCGTGCGCGGGTAGTGCATGTCGTCCTCGCGCACAGCCTCGGCGATGTCCTCCAAGTCGATGGTGCCGTTCGCGTTGTTAGGGATGGTGTTCAAGCTCACACCCATGTATGCTGCGATCATCAAAGATCAGCAAACACATCGCCAGGGTCAGTCGACGTTAGTCATCGGATCAGTGGTCGAGGCACGAGTGGACGGTGGACGTACCACTAGCACCAGCTCCCTCGTACACGAAGATGTGCTGCTTGTCGCCAAGGATGATCTCGTCGCCGCGGTTGCAGTGCGCGCCGATCGCGATCAGGTTCGACATGGTGCCGCTGGAGAGATGGTTGAAGGCGGGGCACAGTGGCACGAAGCACGTGACCAACACGACGACGACTCTCGTTAACTCCCAACGCTGGAGGAAGCAGCACCACGCAGACACCACGCTCGCGCGCACCTCGGGATGAAGAGCGCTTCATCCTTGCCGAGCTTGTCGGCGGCTGCGCGCTGCAGGCGCTGCACGGTCGGGTCCCAGCCGTAGACGTCGTCGCCAACCTGCGCGGCCGCGATGACCTTGCGCATGGCCGCGCCGGGGCTCGTGACCGTGTCAGACAGCATGTTGACGAGAGCGCGCTTCATGGTTGTTGCTGCGGAGGAGAGAGATTGAGAAATGACTGGCTGGCTGGCTGGCTGGATGGCTCCGGCCCCGGTCCGGTGCGCCGCGTGTGCGTGTGCGTGTGCGTGGCGCTCTGCCAGCGAAATGAGTACCCCACCGTAACCCGAGGCCGCAGTCACGGTGATTGGCGCGGCGCCAGCCCGCCACCCGCCACAAGAACTCGCTGCACGGGCCGCAGACACGCGCGGCCGTCCGCCCGCGCCGTTTTACACCCGCGCGGCGCGTGGCAGCATTGATATGCGACGGGCGGGTGCTTGGCGCGGCAACTGAAGCGAGCAGCTCAGGCGGAGTGATGTTCGTCCTGACGTTTGGCCAATTGCCCAGGTTATGTGCACGTCAGTCGCGCTCGTGGTTCAGTCAAACCTGACGATAAGCCGATCCAAACTATATGCAAAAATGGAGTTATTGTGGCCTAACAAAGGTACACAAATGTTCAACATACTGGATTATGAAAGATCTATGGTATTATGTTTTGTAGGTTATGCAAAGTTTGTTCCGGATTTTCGGGAGGTTTGTCTGGATGACGGTGCACCATTCAGACAAGTAATCCGTTAACAATTATTGATGAAAATGCTACGATCGAACACGTTAATTTGCAGATCGTGATTATCGATGCGTCGGTTCTCAAGTGATGCCGTAATTGGCGGCTCGCACTGGAATCCGTTTATTATCCAACGGAATCACGCCACTTTGAGCAATTGGAGCTTGACGTGCAGAACTTGAGCCTCACGGATCATCAAGTTTAACAGGTCTTCAGTGCGCCACTTCGTCCTGATTACAATCGAGTTGAAGGAAGAAAGGGGAAGCAATGATGCGTCCGACGCTCGGGACGGAGGACAGCAAGCGCAAGCGCGGCGCCGTGGGGGGTGCGGCAGACGGCGAAGGCGCGGGAGGCGGGGCTGGCGAGCGCGCGGACGACGTGTCGATGGAGGGGGCGGGCGGCTGCGACCAAGCCGACGCCGTGAACGGGATCGGGGACGCGGAGGAGAGCGCGCGCAGGAAGAAGTGGACGCGGCTGCTGCTGCGCGAGCTGTACGACCTGGGCTTCCGCGCGTCGGCCGAGCGTCTGGAGCGCGAGGCCGGCGTGCAGCTGCGCTCGGACGCGATGAAGGCGCTCGAGGCGGCCGTGCGCGCGCGCCAGTGGGACGCAGCGCTGGCGCTCGTAGCTGGAGCTGGAGGCAGAGGCGGAGGCGGAGACGGAGGCGTCCCCGAGCTGAGCATGAAGTCGACGGAGGCCGCGAAGGAGGCGTCGCTGTTGCTACTGCGCCGCAAGTACATTGACTTCCTGATGAAGAGAGACCTGCGGGCGGCCCTGCGGACGTTCCAGAGCGAGATCCTGCCGGCGCACGCGCTGACGGAGGACGAGACCAAGCAGCTAGCGGTGCTGCTCATGTGCACGGAGGGCGAGCAAGTCGAGCAACTGGCGCAGATGCCGTGGAAAGAGGCCGACCTGCTCGCCAGCATCGAGCAGCTCGTGAGCCCGGAAGAGGTCATCCCGGAGGGTGCGCTGCAGGTGAAGGGGCTCACTTGCGAATCGGGTTCTTGGATGTCGATGGGCTTACCGCTGACACGGATGTTGGTCCAGCGCCTCGTTCGAAGCGACTTGGAGATGGAAGAGCAAGTCGCGCCGCTGGAACTCCAGGCGCCAGTGCTCGGTGAGTGTACAGACATCCTTATGCAGCACAAGGGCGACGTCTGGGAGCTCGCATTCTCGCCCAACGGCAGATTCATGGCGTCTGCAGCGCGGGACGGGACGGTCATTATTTGGGATCTGACCTTCGATACTGGCGGTGCTGCTGCTGCTGGCGATACTGCTGGCGGCCACTTACTTCAGGTAAACCGTCTTGACACCCAACACTTGCGTGAGACTCATGGCTCACGGTGTCATGTGTCGCTTGAGCAGAAGTCAAGTGTGTTCCGCACCGTCCACAGCCTTGAGGAGCACGTTGAATGCCTTGCGTGGGCCCCGGATAGCCGCAGCTTGCTGTGCTGTGGGAGTAAAAGCAACATCATCCAGCTGTGGAGCGTCGAGGTACTGTGGCGTCTCGACAACTTGCAGTTGTGAGCCGAAGACACGTACTGATCCACTGCGATGCGAACCTTTAGACTGGGACATTCGACCATCGATACGAGCATCCGGCCGAAGGCGTCATGACGGTCCGATGGCTCCCGAACGGCAACCAGTTTATCAGCGGGAGCGCTGATAAAATGCTGATTCTCTGGGTAAGACTCCGACCTGGAAGCGCTGATGGATCTCTTCCATCAGGCATGAAATCACTAACCCTGGTTGAGGGTGTTGATACGCATTGGCATCAACAGAACGCGACGGATGGGTCGATCACTTACCAGTGGAGCGGACGCCGAATCTTGGACACTGCGGTGCATCCACGCGACGGGCGTGTGTTCGTTCTCATGCCGAACAACGACATCTACGTGTACGATCCAGCCCGCCGAACGGATGAGCTCTTCTACGAAGGCGATCATCTTGTGTCGTGCATCTGCCTCTCGACGTCCGGGCGATACCTCTTGGTGAATTTGGTTCGTCACGAAGAGATTGTGTGTCTCGACATCGAATCCGAGGCAGTCGTGGCGCGGTATCGCGGCTTACGTGAGCAGCGATACGTGCTCCGCCCGTGCTTCGCTGGGTACCAAGACGAAGTCGTGGTGTGCGGAAGCGAAGGTACGAGAGTGCCGCTGGACGTTGCTGTTGAGATCAAAGACTCTAAGCTACTCATCCCTGTTCGTCAGATGGGAAGCTCTTGGTGTGGAGCCGCGAGAACGGGAAGCTGCTCACGACACTGGAGGGTCACTCCAGTGTGGTCAACGTGGTGCGCTCTCACCCCATTCACCGCAATATCGTTGCAAGCGCCTGCGACGACGAGACCATCCGCGTTTGGAACCTGAGGCAACTGGACGAGTGAGCGGGTTGTCAAAAGCGGTGTCCTTCCGGTGTGCAGCGAGTGGGAGCTTCGAAAGACTGCGTCTCGTGTATATTATCCTCGACTCAGCTGCCAGACGCGTATAGGTTGCGCTCGTTGGGATCACACGTTCATGGTGCGTGCTAACCCCGTGAACTCTCATACAGTTGTTCTCTTGCCTCCTAGTCGCGCCTGAATCTCTTGCTCAGCTTGCTTGACCTTCGAGCTACTGCTCGGTGTGTAGTTGCGGTCGAGGAAGGTGCGCTGGGAGTTCTTCTGGATCATTTGCTTCTCGTAGAACCGCTGTCGAGCAGTCTTGGTGAGGCGGTTGCTCTGCGTCTCCTGCGCCATCACTTGGATGCGGATCTGCTCCTTCTTCTCCGTCTGAGTGCGCACCGCGTCAGTCATGCGCGAGATGAACTCCTGCCCGACGTCTCCCCATGCCTGAAGGATGCGAAACTCGACGCCACACGTCTGGCATCGCTTCTTCTTGTCGTGGAACTCGGAGTACGACTGCGGGACACCGCACTTCGGGCAGCACTTCTTGTCCTGGCCATCGAGCCGGCATTGGATCGGATCGACAGGTTCAGCATTGTGAGTCGACTGTCTTGAGTCTGACTAGAGACTGCGAGACTGGTAAGAGCCACGTACCAAGCGCGCATTGTACTCGTTCTCGCCTCGCGAGACCTCAAGTTTCTACGACACGTGCCACATGCTGTGAGATAGATCTCCGCTGGCAGCCCCGACCGCCCTTGGGAATGCGGTGTGCAGACTCGGCAAAACAAGCAGTACGCACTGACTTTTTGACGATTGCGCTCAGCCGCCTCCATCCTCGCGATGAAAGCGCTCGAGCCGCTGCTGCCGTCCTGATTGTCATCGTCGTATCCGTTCCTGGCGGCCGCCTTCTTCGCAGCGCTCTTCTTCGCCTGGAACCGGCAGTGTCGCTCCTCGTCGTCGGTCGCGAAGCTTCGGCCAAAGTCTTTCTTCATTGGCGCGGCGAGTATCTCGGTTCGTTTCTTGCTCAATCGAAGAAAGATGGAGTGAGAACAACCTATCCTGCCAGCGATCTGCCTGCAAAGGTGCTTACCGTCACTTGAGCTGGTGTTGTGAGCGCCGCAGTAGCAGTGGACGACAGGCAGCAGACATCATGAACCTCAGCACCAGTTTCAACTCCACGATCACTGAAACATGTACCTGGAGCCGCAGTCACTGCCTTTTGCTTCAGTCGCTCGAGCGTGTCGGTGGTCATGGCCAGTTGCACGATCTTTTCGTCGAATATCTGAGGCTTTCGCGTCCCAAGCAGCGCGTCTTTCGGCAACGGACCACTGCGCGTCGAGTGCCTCGAAATGGTCTTGATGCCGTCCGCACTCCTGTCGCCCTTGCCGGATCGCGAAGCCATGGATGCGGAGCTTGACGACCGAGACAAGGACTTCGGCGTGCCTGAACGACTTGGGACTTGAGCATTCGTTGCTGTCGCAGTGGCATTCAGCGACGGTGCCGCTTGATGTGGTGCAGAGCCTTCGGATATGATCTGGTTGTGACTGCACACGCTGTCACGGGTGACATTGGTCTGGGCAGGAGCTGTATGGGAGCTGTCGATGGCAAGCGTGGGGCGTCTTCCTTCGGTCTCTTGGATGCTTTGGACTTTGGCGAACATCTCGGCAAGGTCGTCATCGTCATCTGCTTGGTCATCTTCAAGGTATGCCGCAGCGTAGTTGTCGCCTGCATCTTCTTCTTCTTGACGGGGCGAGTCGAACTCGTTCATTGTTCACCCTTGTTGGCGACGGTGGTTTGACCAGGCAAAAGCGCAGTGATGCTGCATGACATTCTGCATCGTGGATGCGTGGCTTCAGCGTTGTCGACTGCTATTTTAGGCCGCGACGCGAGAGCTCAAGGCGCAACCTGTCGTGCCGTGCCGCTTCTGGACAATTCGCTTCTCTCCATCCCCACAGACGCAGTGACAACAAGGCTGTCTTTGATCCGACATGGCGAGCAAGATGGACATTGAGCACGTCAAGTCGCGAGTCGAGCAGGCGATGGAGACTTTGCTACGCGCTGCTGACGAGCGAATTAGCTGGGATCAGCGGATCGCTGAAGAGAGCCGTGGCGCCACTTTGGCGACGTACACGCTTCTTCCCGGCGTGTATTCCCTCGAGCCGGCAGCCAACCAGGACGAAGCCGACGGAGATGACACGGCGGGCCTGAGTTCCCCTGCTGCTCCAGTTGATGGAGCGGATGGCAGCGTTCGGGTCGTGCTTCACGGCGACAACACGTTCGAGTACTTGTGGGCGATGAAGCGCCACGTTGGCCGAGGCATGGAGCATATGGTCGAGATGACTGGCACGTGGCACAAGCCGACGCTCAATCGCACACGCCGCGGAGAGCTTGATCAGCGCGTATTCCTCTCGGCTGACCGAATTCGGTTCCAGCGGCTCTCTAACTTTGGTAAGTACGTCGCTTGGACTCGCTGACGACTCGCTCGTGCTTGGCGTGACCCTCGTCTTGTATCTCGCAGACAGCGAGGCACAGGCGTGGAAGGTCTGTCTCAAGACGCTGACAAGGAACGGGTCCGACTGGGCAAGCGTCGGATTGACGGAGCGCGGCTTGCCGCCGATCGTGATGGCGTTCCAGTGCGTGGACGGAGGCCTCGAGAGCACCGGCGCGGTGGTTCCCTCGCAGATCCTCTCGACGTCGCCGGCGTGCCGGATCCTCGCCGGCCTGACCAAGAAGGTCGCCAACAAGCTCGGGGCGCCTATCGACGTCATGACGGAGAAGTGGCTGCCCGCGCGCGGCGTGCGGCTCGTCCGCATGGACGTCACGAGTGGCCACGTGCGGCCCTTCAACCCGTTCTTCTGGTTGGACCGCACTGTCTGTCGCGCTGCCTGCCACTAGGATCATCACTGACTCCCTCTCTTTGTACGCGTGCTTTCATCGTCTGCGTTGCTTCTATCCCGCTCAACGACAGCCTGGCAGAGGTACGTCTCACTTCACATTGCTGCGTGTGTCGTGTGCAAGTCTCACATGTAGCCATGTGTGTGTGCCTCATCAAGGCGTTGAAGCCAAAACTTGGGGCTTCATCTTCATTCAGTGCATCTAACAAGTCTTTGCATAGTTAATAAATCGACATTCACATGAATTAAGGTTCAAAATCTTCAGTCGACCTTCATGCAACTTTGGATTCATCGAGTACCCCACTTTTCGACGTAACTCTCATCGCGTACCCCCGCCTGCCCCCAACAACAACAACATTCGCAGCGAACATGACGACGCCGACGCCCGCTGGCGCGGGAATGGGCGCCGTGTCGCCCACCGCCAGCCCCGCGAGCAAGAACACGCCGCAGCTGCACTCGATCGCGAGCTCGCTGCGCTCCTGCCTGGACGGGATGCTGCCGGACCACCTGCGCAACGACGCCGCCGCCTTCCACCAGCACTGTAAGTCTCCATCCTCAGTCGCTCGAACTGGAAAGGCATGGACGTGTAACCTCACGCGCGGTGGCCGTGTGACGGCCGGCGGCAGTGGACATGCAGAAGAACCGCGTGCAGACGGAGAAGAACTCGTGGCGCTTCGGACTCAACTACCTGTTCGAGACGCTCAAGCAGCACAAGGACTGGTACGCGCGTAACCAGCAGTACGTGCAGCTCAAGAAGGACGCCAAGCGCTTCGAGGCGCACCTGGCCACCGTGCGCGGCATCCTCTCCGAGAGCGTTAGCAAGCTCGACCTCGAGGCCGGGCTGCGCGGCGCGGAGCTAGAGGGCCGCGTCGGCGCCTACCGCGTCATGTTCGAGGTCACCAAGATCATCTCCAAGCTCAGCCGGCCGCTCGTCAAGCTGCAGGTAGAGGGGCATCATGACGCTGTCCGAGGTCGAAGGCACGGACTGATCGGCTTCTAACACGTTGATCGTCCACACTGACGGACTGCACAGATCCTCAAGCCGAACGAGACGTCGCTGTCCGTGTACTGCGACACGTTCGTGCTCGACATTGTCCTGTCGGGCGGAGAGGTGCGCAGCGGAACCAGTCGGGAGCATGGTCGCGGAGGTGGCTGTGAGGTCTCTGACTATCTCAATTGTGTGTGGTGTGGGTGGACAGGGGGACGTCGAGTCGGCCTCGCTCACGACCGTCAACAACGGTGAGGCGCTTCCCACGAGGCTGAGGAGCCTAGTCGCCTGGCATATCGAGACTAACACGTGTCGTATGGTATGCTAGAGCAATCGAACCAGTTTCCGGATCGAGACGACGACTTGCTGCAGTCACTCAAGCTCCTCGCGGGCGGAGACAGCTCCAGCTTCACGGTGAGCCATTGCGACTTTGTATCGCGGTGCTGCGCTTAGTGGCTGATGATTTCACGCGCTGATCGGTGGATGATGCAGGAAAAACTGATTCGACTCATCAACCGAGCAGAGCTTGCAGTCAAGTTCCCGGACTGTGCGTCATGCGTTCTCATACTGGGAGCAGGGAGAGGTTTGGGCAGTTGTGAGGATCGCTAACTGGCTCGTGCTCTTCCAGTCAACTTTGAGCAACTCGAAGAGCAGCTTTTCACGACCGTGTCGGAAGCCTGCGCTCACCAGGTTAGTATATTTGCACGGCTGCTGTCGGTCCTTCCATACACGCATAACTGATGCAACTCGCTGTATAGAAATGCTGGACGCCGTCGCGTGCGGTCGAAGGAGTCACCGTGCGCTTCAAGGACCCTCTGTACTGCGTCCCAGTCGTGGAGCCGCCTCGCAAGCGCGCGCGCGTGGAGGAGTCATCTGGGGCTGGAGCGAGCCTTGCTGCCGGATCCGATGACGCAACGGACAGCGAGGAAGTGCTTGGGGGAGGCAACGACCGCGTCGACACAAGCGACAGCGCAGGCTCCTCAGCTACTGCGACCAAAGACGCCCCGCGCAGTACCCCCCTCGCGAACGGCGAGTGGTCCGGCAGCATCAGCTTCATCGAGTGGCGAGGTGAGGTGGCTCTCCTGGTCGCCGGCTACACTCCTGTCGTCATGGCCGGGCTCCAAGCGAGGCGTTTGGCGCTGGCGATCATGCGCAAGCAGTCCGAAGGCGCAACCGACCCTGGAATCGCGTCCAAGGACACTGTTGAGGACGAGAAGCTGTTCAACGAGTTTGTGAGCTGGACAGACCCGGAGGGGAAGAGGCCGATCTCGCCGCACCTGCACTTCACGCGGGACCACAGCCTGTGCTCCGTTTCCCCTCCGCGCGCTCCATTGGCGATGCGCCAGGAGTACTCACTGACGACCAAGGAGATCTCTGGAGGCCTGCGTCTCGCGTCGTTCCCGGTTCCGCTGTCCAACTTGTCCACTGCGACAATGTCGAGCGTGCTTCAGATTTGCGGGCACAGCTTGTACTTCCACTCGATGCTGCTCTCCGCCTTTTCGACCACGAACAACCTCTTTGGCGAGCGGATCGTCGCCGACAGTGATACTGCTGTCAATGGTACGGAGCCTCATGGCGCTGTCATCGCTCGCTTCCGTCGTCTAACGCGTTCTGATGTCTACCACCTTGCTAGCACGCATTAAGGTGGATGTTGCCGCTCCGGATCGCATCACACTCAATGCTGGCGAAGTCTTGGGTGCCGGAAAGCAGGTTCTGATCGAGTTCACAGCCAAGTCCGACTGTTCTCTGTCGATGACCGTCAAGTACTTGTCGGGATCCCCTCACGCGACTGAGGCGCCGCCCCACCCGGAGCTAGAAAGCGCCGAGACGATCGAGAAGATGGTCACAACCTGCCACTCCATCCCGCTCCTGGCGTTCTTCGTGCTCAAACGCCCGTTGCTTGCGCTTCGCGGCCAAGATGCGACAGCTCGCGCGGGTGCCGCTGCGAGTGGTGAAGACTGTGACGGCATCGCAGCGGTGGACGATGACCTTGCCGTCACCATGAAGATGGAAGGCGAGGACATGCTGCTGGACGAGATGAACATGTTCTAGGCGCGTCGAGTGGCCGAGTCGGGACTGACAGAGTGACAAGAAGCGTGCACCGTCCCCCGAGCGGTAACTGCAATTACGTTGCTCTACTGACACCTATGGATCGTTGCTCCTTGTCCCGATGTATTCCTCTCACCTCCATCAGCTTCACTATCCAGACTCACCGTCAGCGCCTCGACCGCCGTCCTGGCTCGTGGTACCGGCGCTTGCTCTCCTTTGAGACGCAACCGCCTGCGTGAGCTTGTACGCCGGGCTCGCTCGAGACATTGAGGACGTCGCCGGCGGCAGCAAGGACGACGACACGGATCGCTCCTGCATCTGCTGCGCGATCAGCTCTGGGTCGCCTTGGTACACGTGCCCATCGACTCCAAGCAGAAAGCTGCAGCAAGATGAGACCACAGACACGTGAGTTACGTGTCAGCACCATCACCGAGTCCAACCGTCAAAGACATCTACCCTTCGCTAGCACTCTCGGTCAGTGATGACCGCAAGTTTCCAGGCTGCGGGAGCCCAGGCGCAGGCCCCAGAGGCGTTCGCGGCGACAGCGCGTTCCTCGTGCCGCCCGTGGAGACAGCCGTGCGCACGTTGCTGGTCTTGTCGACCGACGCTGGTCCCGGCATCTGAAAGCCTCCGCCGTAGACCGGTGTCAGTTGGAACGGGTTCCTGTTCACTACCGGTCCGGCCGTCGACGCTCCAGAGTCGCGGAGCGCGCTGTTACACGACAAACATCGCTCTCGCTCGATGCTCGGGAGAACCGTACCGCCACGCTTCTGGCAGGACGACGTCGGTGGACAAGTGCTGTTGTTGCCCCCGCTGCCAAGGTGTTTGCCGGTGAGGAATGCGGTCTCCGGCTCCTGCAGCGAGCGTTGGGCGTGTTGCACGGACGCGTTCATCCTGTTGGCAGCAAGAAAGCGTCACCACGCCAGAGTGTACAGGCCAGCAATGCTCCACGGCGGCAAGCACGCACCCCTCGGACAAACTCTTGAGCAGCGCGATCATCTCGTCCTTGTCGGCCTTGTTCTTGAGCGCCGCGAACACATCGTCGCGGTTCATTTTGAGGTCGATGAAGGCGCGCAGGTTCTCGACCTGCTGGCGCACGCGCGAGTCGTACAGCACCTGCTCCTTGACCTCGAGTAGCTCGCGTCGGTCCGCCTTGGTCTCGCCCAGGTGGGTCACGAGCTGCTGCAGCTCCTGGCTCACGCGCTTGAACTCGTCCTCCTCGCCCAGCACGGCCGCGAGCGCCTTGTCGATCTGGTGGCAGATCTCCTCATACTTGGACTCGATGGCTTCGTCCACACGCGCGCGGTCCGCCTTGTCCAGTAGCAGCCGCTGCACGTCCTCGACGGCGCAAGTGTTGTCGTCCAGCGTGCGACGCGTCTCGAGCATCATGTCCTGCACATTCTTGCTCTGGCGCGCCATCTTGTCGCTGCACTCGCGGATGGCCTCATCCTTCTTGCGGTTGTCGCGCTCCGCCGTCTCGATCCACATGGCCAGCGACAGCTTGTTGTGGAGGATGTGGTCCGAGTCCAAGAACAGCTCCTTCTCCTCCGTGTTCATGCGGTCCTCGAGCTTCATGGCGAACTGCTTGGTCACCTCCTGGTCGTCTCGGAGCGCGCTCATCTGGTTGTTGGTGGTCGACACGAACGCCTCGTGGGACGCGTTCACATCCTCGACGCGCTGGATACAGCCCCGCAACTCGTCCCGCGTGGCCTTGGCGTGCGCCGCCACCTCGTCGATCCGCTTCAGCTGCTCGCCGTGCTTCTCCTGCAGCGCCTCGACCTCGTGCACGCGCACGGAGACGTCCTCCACTTGCCCCTGCACCGTGATGAGCTTGCCATTGACGCGCTCGACGTGCTTCTGCGTGCTCTTGTTCTCGCGCTCCAGCTCGCCCATCTTGTCGCGCAGCCGGTCGAACTCGTCCACGAGGAACTTCATGGCGTCCGTCTGCATGCGCAGCGCTTTGACCAGCACCTTCTTGGACACGCGGGGCTTCTCGAGCTGCGTCTTGCCGTCCAGCTCGAGGCTCAGCCGCTGCCATAGCTCGGGCGTGCCCAGCCCGAGCAGTTGCGTAGACGACAGCGACGCATCCACTTCGTTGCGCTGCATTTCCCCAATGCGATCGCTTCTGCCGCTGAGCCCCACGCGCTGCGCACCTCAATGATGTGGTCAAGCGAGCGAGCAGCAAGGCTGGCTGACAAGAGAGGCAACGCGTGTATAAATATCGTTCAGCAGTCCTAACAATACCACAACGCGAGCTGGAGGCCTCGACGATGTCGCAGGAGTATGTCAATGGAGAGAGAGAGAGATGTATTGCTTGCTGCACATGAAGGTGTTGTCGGGCGACAGTATCGTGTCCATTCATGAAAGGAGAGACTCAGCACTGCTTCAGGCGATGAAGAGCCGAGCAGAAGGTTGGCTCGGGTAGCTCAGAGCGCCTCGAGCACCGGGGCTTCCTCTCCGCGAACCTTGTTGAGCGACTGGTCCAGATTGACGACGCCGAGCAGTCGGCCGTGCTTGACCACGTACACTTTCGTCCACATGTACATGGCTGCGAGGCGGTGGATGCGGTTCAGGTTGACATCTTCTCCGACCTGAACGGCGTAAATCGAGAGCAATGACGTTAGTTGTGGATCATCCGAGACTCCAATGCTCCAATCGCACACACGAACCTGCGGAGGGTAGCTCTCAACTGGGACCGACGTGAAGGAGAGCGGCGCGAATGGTGGGCCATACTGGAGCTGCAGAGTAGTGACAGAAGGCGTTAGCAGCGTATCGAGACCAACAAGGTCTGAACGCGGACGAGAGGACATACCGGGCTCGAGTTTGTAGCGTCGTCCTTGTGGTCAAAGTTGAGCAGCGACACGTCATCCACCATAACGTTGCGAAGCTTGTCCAGACGCAGCGTTTCCGACACAAGCTTGAGGATTTTCTTGGCAACCGTCGGGTGCGTGTCCTCGGGGAGCTAATGGAACCATCCTGATGAGCACTTCCGACTGCACAAGTGCTGAAGTGCTGCGGTGGGTCGTACCTCTGAATGGTGGGTTGCCAAGAACCGCGCGATCCCAACCTCCAAGTCGAAGCGCCGGACGCACCCCTGAAGGAACATCAGACGATGAGATGGTGATTTGAACGCATGGAGCCAAGGCGCTGCGGAGCATACGATGAGGAGCTGCGAGTCGGCGTCTTCGCAGATCGGGAAGTACTCCTCCTTGCTGTGCGTGCTCTGAGCAGCACCCATGACAACACAGACGTTAGAAGCGCTCAGCTGCCATCGCGAAATACATGGCGACCGACCAGAACTTGGAGCGCCTGCGAGTACGTCGTCTCCTTGGTGAAAAAGGCCTTGACCGGCGACATGTTGTCTCCAGCGAACTTTTGGTTCAGGATGTACTCGTTGAAGTCGTAGCAGACGGCGTGCATGCCGGCCCACTCGGCGAGGATGTCGTATATGGACGGCGAGATGGTTCCGCTCACAAAGTACGCGACGATGCATGCCATCATGACCGGGATCATGTGGCTAAGCTGGCCTGTCAGCTCGAAGAAAATGACCGACGTCGACACTGTCTGCGTCGCCGACGAGGCAAAGCACGCGGCCCCCACGACGGCGTACGTTGCCGGCGACTGCGACGGGCTCCAGTACTTCATCAGCGTCTCGCCATAGAGGCGGCCGACAGCTGCTCCCATAGTGAATAGCGGCCCGAAGACGCCGAACGAGAGCGGCGCGCCGCACGGCAGCAGACTCGAGCAGAACTTGAGTCCGATGTAGATGAAGAGCGTCACCTGTGGGAACTCGGAGATCTCCGTCCACTGCGGCAGACTCAAAGCCTGGTCGCGGAACAGCTCATTCACTAACGCTCGGTCCGAGAGCCGCGTGATACCGAGCGGGTAAGTGATCAGGCCGGTCGCGATCGTCATGCCCAGGATGTGCACAACGCGGCGTTTGAGCGACGGCTGCGTGAGCCCGAGCTTGACGAGCAATTTGGTCTGCACGTAGCGGTACAGCATCGCCAGCCGGCAGAAGATGCCAGCGCCAACCTGTCATCATGACACATGGCTTGTTGTGAGAGACGCTGAAGGGTTCATGCTCATGGACATATGATGGGCTCACCCCGGTGACTGCTCCTAGCAGGATGAAGTAGAAGATGTCCCAGTCCATGTCGAACCCGCTGAAGTTGGTGCGCTCGAACAGCGTCTCGCGCTTGAGGAAAGTGATGAGGCGGAACACGAGCACGGAGATGGAGGAGCAGATGATGCCTTCCCAGAGACACTTGATCTCGTAGAACCTTGCCGTGACCTCGATGCTGAACAGCACGCCGCCGAGAGGCGAACCGAAGCTCGCCGTGATGCCGCAAGCCACCGCTGCAACGCGTTCGGAGCATGTGGATGAGCAAAGGCACCGACTAGTTCAGCGTTCAAAGTCAGGATCGCACCTGCGCGGAGGTAGACGAAGGTCTCCGGGCCGAAGTACACGCGGCGGAAGAGCGGGAACTTGCTCAGCTGGTACGCGATGATCGACATGATGTGGCTGAACGGACCGGAGCGGCCGACCGAGAGCCCTGAGCCAGACGTGAAGACTGTCCCGATAGAGCGACCGATGAACGTCTTGATCGACAAGACCTCCGCAGGGTTCTGGTGCACGCCTGCGAACAGCGCGCGCATGCGAGGGATGCCCGAGCCGTCGGACGCCGGCGAGAGGAAGTAACCGCAGGACGTCGAGACGAGGCACGTTACCACACACCAGCCCGTCCAGACGATGAACCCCCAGATCGTGTCCGGTCCCGCCGCCTCCATCAACTTGTTGCGCGTCTTGAAGAACGTCGACACCCAGCTATCGATCAGCAGTCTGCGCGTCCAAGTTGGTCAAGTACGTGTGAGACTACAGACCGAGCGAGCAGTGAATGTCAGACAGAGAGCCTGCAGGCCGCCACGCACGCGGAGACTGCCGACAAGCCGCCCAGGATGAAGAGAAAGAGCCACGTGATGGGCGAGTACGGCAGCTGCTTGCACAGCTTGAGCGACAAGATGCATAGCTGGCGCAGCGTGTACTCGCCCAGTCGCCTCTCGCGGTGAATGAGCCTCTCAAAATGCTCCTGCGACGTCGCCAACTTCCACGTGTCTGTTGTTGTTCAATCCAAGCAAGGCAGCAAGCAGTTAGCACTCCGTGGTTGTGAGTTGTGTCCTTCGACCACACAGACAGTGAACGCACCATAGATGGCAATCGCCGCGCTGTCAGCCTGCGGCATCGCGCCTCACACGACGCTGAAGCCCAGCGTCCGCACCGAGAACTCGACCTTCAACACAAGTTGGGCCGCACGCGAGGTGCTGTTCTGCGGGTCTTTTCGGAGCTGGCATCGAGACTGCTCACGCTCCCGGCGCCTCGCAGCCGGGCGTCCGTTTCCTCTTCCTGACGCCGCCTTGAGTCCGTGCTCTCCTTCCCTCGACGCTCCGACCTTCGGGTCGTGACCGTCGGCTCGTAACGGATCGCGTCGGCTGCTGCTGCTCGGATCCGCGCGGTATTTTCGGCCCCGGACGACTCGGAAGGCGCTGCCTCAAGGGCGACGGACACTCAACCGGTATTCACATTATGCTCTTGCTGCGCTCCTCCGGCCTAATGCGAGCCTCGTCTAATAAATCGGCAAGGCGCGTCGGCGGCCACCACGCGACCTGATAGCCGCCGCTCGGGTGCGAAGGCTCGAGAGGCGAGGGCGAGCGACAAGTCCGTTTAAATAATCGCAAAGCCATCATCGCCTCCGCTCCTGCCTCCGCCACGTTGTTCCAACTCCACGCGCACCAACACGCAGCGCCTGCCTGCTGTCTGCTCCTCGGTCGATGACCCGTTGAGTCGCTTCCGTGGGCCCACTGTCTTGCCACACTCTGCGTCTCTGGAGGTCTCGACGGGCGGCGAGCGACCGGCTAGACCAGCCCCATGTAGCTGAGGACCATGAGCGCGATCCACAGGTACGTGAAGGGCACGCCCATGATCCAGAGCCCGAAGAAGATGAGCAGCACGTTGCCGCCGCCGATCCGGAAGCGCGACATCTCTGCCTGCTGCTGCTGCTGCTGTTGCTGCTGGCGCTCCGCGTCGGCCCCTCTGTCGAGTTGCAATCCACCACCGCGCGTTAGCTGCGTCCATCGTGAGTCCTACAGGACGGCAGTCGTCTATGCACCCACCGCTGGCGCTGGTTGACGCGGTGCATGCGCATGGCGGGCCCGCCGCCGAAGCCCGGGGCGCCGCCGAAGCTCGTAAAGGTGAAGCCGGGCCCGAACTGGGACACGTGGACGCGCGAGCCGCCAAAGCTGCCGGGCATGCCGCCGCCGCCGCGCATGCCGTCCTGGAAGAACATGGAGAACGGGTCCTGGCCACCGAAGAAGGCGCGGAAGATCTCCTCCGCGTCCTGGCCCTGGAACGGGTGCGCGCCGGCGCTCGGGCCGCCCGCCGCGCCGCCCACGCCGGCCTTGCCAAACCGGTCGTAGCTGCGACGCTTGTCCGCGTCCGAGAGAACCGAGTAGGCCTCGCCGATCTCCTTGAACTTGACCTCGGCCGCCTCCTTGTCGTCCAGATTCTTGTCTGCCGTGTGGTGTCGCCGCCGGTCCGTCAGTCCGGCCGCTTGCTGTCGCCTTTCGAACCGCCACGGACAGGGGGCAAGGACGCACCGGGGTGGAAGCGCACGGCCAGCTTGCGGTACGCGCGCTTGATCTCCTCGTCCGTCGCCGTCCTGGCCACGCCCAGCGTCTGGTAGTAGTCCGCCTCGGCCATCGCGGCGGCCGGTCCGTCCGCCTCGAAGCCTTCGTCAGAGAGTGGGGCGTCGACGTGGCCAAAGTGGCGGGGTACGGTCATGTTCTCCACGCGTAACCGAGGGTACGCTCTTCTGCTCGGGCCGCGGACAGTACTTGACATTTCATTGCAAACCGGAACACACGGTTCGATTTGTTGTCTAATCATCAGAAACTGCACCAGTAGTTACGGCCAACTCTGGAAGTGATGGCCACCACTTCAACATGAACGGCGCCTCTTGGGTCCGAAATGATCTCGCCTCCATGCTCAGAGGCTATCAATAGCCTGCAACGGATCGGCGACCTGCTCCGGTCGTTGGAAGCGGTTGCTTGCCCGCTGTCCCTGCGCGCCGATCATAAGAATACGCCGAGGAGGCGAGTGAGTCGG